>JAVFHW010055444.1:0-56831 GCA_032159205.1 Eurystomus glaucurus suahelicus | reverse complement strand
TATAGCTGAGCTGACGTCATATGGTACAGAATATCCCTTTGGTCAGTTCGGGTCAGTTGTCCTAGTTGTGTCCCCTCCCAAGATCTTGCCCACCCCATCCCACTGCGGGGGGCAATGTTGGGAAGAGCCTTGGTGCTGTGTGAGCACTGCTCAGCAGTAGTCACAATACAGGTATGTTATCAACACCCTTCTAGCTCCCAGCACAAAACACTGCATCATTAAGGCTGCTATAGGGAAAACCAGTTCAGCCAGACCCACTACAAACAGCTACATGCTTCAGACTATTAACATAACCAGGGCTCTAACCAAAGCGCATCTCAGATCTGGCCTGTAGGAAAATACTAAGGAGGCAAAACTGTCTTTAGTCTCATGTGTTTCAATTATTTAAGTGTCCCAGCTTAAGAGTCCTTACTAATCAGAATCTACCCTAAAGAAGTTTTGTTTCAAAACCAAAATTGACAGTAGTGATTTCTTTCCTTCCACACCTTTTATAGGAAAGGCTTTGTTTTATAGAGATTCCCAGACATGGGAAACTTCATTTCAAATCTTTCTTTTGCATGAATGGGTAAAGATGCACATCTCCCAGAAGTGTGCTTCAACTACAAAGTTTTGTATTAATCTGAACTGGTTAAAAAGTATAGGTGAAGAAGAGAAGAAAACTTTCAACTGCTTTCAAGCAGACTATACTGTTGAATCAAAAGGTGATATCACCGAAGGGTGATACGGGAATGAAGCTGAAGAATGTGATAAGTTTTGCCTTTCCATTTCTAGGGTAGTGAGTTTTTATTAATTTTAAATATTGTTAATCCACAAGCCATTCTTCATTAAGCAGTTATTAAATACAATACAGGTATACTTCTTGGAGGAGGAATTAAAATCAAGGTTTTCTCTCTCTCTGATGTTTAACAAAAGTTGTAGTCATAATGTCTTTTTTTTGTTGTTTTTTTCCTGATCTAAAAAATTCTCCTACCATGGGTGAAATTCAACCCCATATCGTAGACTCTTTAATTCAGATATTACTCTTCAACTTGATTCTGTCCATGAAATCTACAGAACAGCTCATTCTAGAATAGATGCTTACATTTTTGTCTACATCTATGTCTACTGTCATTTTAGACATTGCAAGATATTAGAATAGATATCTTAAGTACCAGAGCATCTACATAAAGACAGTCTTTTATGATACAGGCAACTACAGATGGTCTAAATTCACTTTTAGTATCAACCAAAGGCTAGGCACAATGCTAATGTTGATGTGGCAAATGTCATCTATATTTAGATATGTAAATCTTTCCTCGGTTTATGCATCCACAGTGTGATCTGGAAAGCATTCTGGATAAAAGAGACTTGAACTCAAGTCTAACATATATCAGGCAACCATGTTAACCAGAAAATAACTATCTGAACGAAGGGCATAAGACAGATCAGACTATTCTGCTATACCTGATCATGTGCTTGTGTTTTCCTTATGCACTGAGACTACACCATATCAAACTCTCAAATGATCCATCTAAAAAAAAAATAATTCATTTAAGTCTCAAACTGATAAGTGATCTCAAGCCTTTATTATTCGATTTTAAAAAAAAAACAACCAACAAATGTCTGACAAGCATAGAAAACAAAGCTGGAAAGAATGATTGTCTTATTAAAACAAAGAAAAAAAAACAAAAACAAAACCAAAATGAAACAAAAAACCCCAAACAAACAACAAAAGACTTAGACATGGAAGTCATTTCCAGACATAAGTAAAATGAGGAATGCCAAGATCAGTATTTTGTACTAAGGGTGGGGTTGATTCTTAAGTCCAATGCCATGTTATGACAGGGAGACAGAATAAAAAAACTGTTAAAAAATATATAGGGTATATTTGGCAGGAACTTCCATAACTTATATGCTTCTAAATGTCTTCCATGACTGCAACATCCAGAGAAAAAAAAAAAAATATAAAAAGGAAACTAAGGGTGATATATTTTCATTTTCAGTGATAATTAGATCGCTTAAATTACAGTATTTTTTTAAAATTTAGTTGTATTTTTTTAAAATTTAGTTGTATTATTTGGCTGTAAGCACTAGTGAGATATGGAGTAATGCCATAAAACGTAGAATCATAGAATGGTTTGCATCAGAAGGGACCTTCAAGATCATCTAGTTTCAACACTCCTGCTATGGGCAGAGACACCTCCCACTAGATGAGGTTGCTTAAGGCCCTGTCCAATCTGGCCTTGAACAATTAAAGGGATAGAGTATCCACAACTTCCCTGTGTAATCTGTTCTCACCACCCTCAGAGTGAAGAACTTCTTCCTTACTAATCTAAGTAGTAAGTAATCCTGCCCTTCTCCAGTTTAAAGCCATTACCCCTTATCCTACCACTACAAGCCCTTGTCAAAAGTCCCTCCCCAGGTTTCTTGTAGGTCTCCTTCAGATACTAGAAGGCTGCAACAAGGTCTCCCCGGAACCTTTTTTTCTCCATGCTGAACAACACCAATTGTCTCAGCCTGTCCTTGTAGGAGAGATGTTCCAGCTCACTGATCATCTTCATGGGCCTTCTCTGGACCCACTCCAACAGGTCCATGTCCCTCTTGTACTGGGGACTCCAGAGCTGGATGCAGTACTCCAGATAGGGTCTCATGAAAGCAGAGTAGATGGGAGAATCACCTCACTCCACCTGCTGGTCATGCTTCTTTTGATGCAGTCCAGGATATGGCTGGCTTTCTTAGCTGCACTTGCACATCGCTGGCTCACGTTGAGCTGTTCATCAGCCAGCACCTCCAAGTCTTTCTCCTCAGGGCTGCTCTCAATCCACTCATTGCCCAGCCTGTATTTGTGCTTGGGATTGCCCCAACCTTGCACTTGTCCTCGTAGAACTTCATGAGGTTGGCATGGGCCCGTCTCTCTAGCTTGTCCATTTTAGGCTTCACTCCATCTGTGATAGTGAGTGCGAAAAAACCATTATTAATCAGTGGTAAACAGGAATGGAGAAAGGAAAAACGAAAAAAAGAAATAAACTAATATAGTGGAAAATGGCTACAATTACAACAAAGAGCAGTTTTTCTTAATGTTATAATTAAAAACTTTGGCCTGGACAGGAGAGTGGAGAAAAATGGTGGAAGACAAAGGAAGAGCTCAGCCTAAAGTGCGCATTCTAAATGAAGAAGATTCCATCAAATGCCTGATTGCATACCTATCTAAGCTGCTTTTAAGATTCTTCTTAAATCAGTAGAATCACAGAATCACTCTGGTTGGGAAAGACCTTTAAGATCACCAAGTCTAACCACTAACCTAACTCTGTGGTGTCCACCACTGAACCATGTCCCCCGGCCCCCATCTTCATGTCCTTTAAGTGTTACCAGGGACAGTGATTCAACCAGCCCCCTGGACAGCCTGGTCCAGTGCCTGACAACCCTTACACCATGTGTCTGAGGATGTTGTCCAAATGATTCTTAAATATTGCCAGTCTTGGTGCAATTACTGCTTCCCTGGGGAGCCTATTCCAGTGCTCCACCACCCTCTGAATGAAGAACCTCCTCCTAATGTCCAACCTAAACCTCCCCTGGGACCTCTTCCTGCCATTCCTTCAGGTCCTATCATTGGTCACCAGAGAGAAGAGATCAGCACCTGCTCCTCCCTGCTCCCTAGTGAGGTAGCAGTAAGCTGCGATGAGGTCTCCCCTCAGTCTCTTCTTCTCCAGGCTAAACAGACCAAGTGACTTTAGCTGCTCATCATACAACATTCCCTCTAAATGCTTCACCAACTTTGTGGCCTTCCTCTGGGCACATTCCAGTAGCTAGATATACTTTTTGTACTGTGGCACCCAAAACTGTACGGAGTACTCAAGATGGGGCCGCACCAGTGCAGAGTAAAGCAGGACAACCACCTCCCTCGACTGTCTAGCAATGTCGTGCTTGATGCACCCCAGGACTCTGTTGGCCCTCCCGGCTGCAGGGCACACTGTTGGCTCAGTTTCAACTTGCCATTGACCAGAACCCTCAGATCCCTTTCCGCAGGGCTACTCTCCAACCTCTCACTCCCCAGACTGTATGTATATCTAGGGTTACCAAGTTCCAGGTGCAAAATCCAGCACTTGTCCTTGTTAAACTTCATGTGATTGGCAATTGTACAGCTCTCCAACTTGTCCAGATATGTCTGCAGAGCCTCTTTGCCCTCCAGTGTCAACTGATCTCCCCAGTTTGGTGTCATCCGCGGACTTAGTTAGTAAGCCTTCAAGTCCCACATCTAAGTCATTTATGAATATCTTAAAGACTACTGGCCTGAAGATGGATCCCTGCAGAACCCCACTAGTGACTGGTCACCAGCCCAACGTAACCCCATTTTCTATGACCCTTTGAGCTCGACCCATCAGCCAATTGCTCACCCATTATATTATGTGCTTATCCACCTGGATGCTGGACAATTTGTTTAGGAGGATACTGTGAGAGACAGTATCAAAGGCCTTACTGAAATCCAGAAAGATTACATCAACTGGCTTCCCTTGGTCAATGAGGGGGGTGACCTTGTCATAGAAAGAAATCAAATTTGTTAAGCAGGACTTTCCCTTAATGAACCCTTTCCCTAATGAAATTGGCTAGGACCAATGACTGTGTGGCCTTTTAGGTGTTTTTCAATAGCTCCCAGAATAATCTTCTCCATAGTCTTACCAGGCACTGAGGTGAGACTAACAGGCCTGTAGTTACTGGGGTCATCCCTGTTGCCCTTCTTGAAGATTGGGACAACATTTGCCAACTTCCAGTCAACTGGTACCTCTCCAGATTCCCAAGAGCTTTGAAAAATCATTGAGAGAGGTCTCATTATGACCTCTGCCAGCTCTTTAAGTACCCTCAGATGAATCTCATCAGGCCCCATCGACTTCTAGGGATCCAGTTGGAGCAGCAAATCCCACACAAGTTCAGGGTTGATTGAGAGATTAGCATTTGCACAGTCATAGTTCTATATCCCAGGGCTCTGGATGTGCCCAAGCCCATCATCCGTGTTGAAGACAGTAGAATTAAACTATTCCACTAAGCAGGTTTTTGATTGGATCCACATATGCATGTTCATTGAGAAAAAATGATCATAAGCAAAACCAAGCTGGGAATGACTCTGTAAGGTTCATTAATGTTAAAAGAGTATAACATAAGACTAGGTAGTTCATACAATTACAGTAACTGCCATAGTACCTAACCACCATGGAATATGTATTTAGCTGCATACCAGAATATGTAAGATGTGTTCATTCGCTTTAAGAGAAAAATCTTTGACTCACAGCAAAACCTGATTTAACAAGCTTTGGACAAAAGATTCTTCACAACAGATGTTGAAGCTGTGTCTGTAGCCTCTTTTTTGTTACTTTAATGGTGGTATTTGTTTGGTGAAGATACATTCTGCTCATTATAGTTGCAGCTCGGTAAGGTTAATCTTGCACATTGGACTGCTATAGAGCAAGACTTCCCATGCAAAAGGTGTTGTTTTTCTCTCTGCCCTCTATCTCTCTGTACCAGCACGACACTACAGAAGGTAAATCTTGCTAAAGCCTTATAAGCATGGACATTTCATCAGTATTGTTAATTGCATTTGTTCCAGAAAATTGTCTATGAGTCCCAAACAAAAACAGAGGAGCTTATGTGTGCTGAAATATGCTAGAACAATAGTAAAGCGCACTGGCTATGCCCACACCTGGCCTTTAATCTTTGCTGTCAACTGTATAATGTCTCTGTAAACCTAAGACATAAATAATATTTCATGAATAAGGCTTTTTATCCTCTCAGTTCAAAGTGTCTAGAATAGTGGGAGTACTGTTACGCATTATATGAGAGTGGTGATTTTCATACCACAAAACCAAGATTACTTTCTGCAAGACTGGAGTGTGGATTGAGTGTATAAAAGATTGTTTGAAGATGTTAAGGTTCCTGGGACAGAAAAAGAATTACATTTGATGCAGTCCCATCCATAATACCTCTCAGAAGTGATCCCTACGGTGAAATAAACCCTGAAGTACACTTGGCCATTATCTTGGACAGATGATTGTTGGAATAGCCCAAGGCAGAGGCAAGGAGTGAGCAGGGAGTATATGATAAGAAGTCCATCACTCAAATGTGCTTCCCCAGCCTTCTTTTATTTAGCAACATAGGCATGCTTCCTATACATCCAGAAAAGTCTTGTAAGCAAGAGTGTTCAAAAAGCATTGTATAGAATATTCTTAAATACTGATATTTTTTGTCATTTTGTGGAGGAAAGAAAACCAAAAGACATCTAATGGAAAAATGAAAATTTAACAGGATTTGTTTGAGAAACACTGAATCATTTCTGTTTTGCAGTTGTTGAAATACTACAACACAGGAGACTGTACATTTTGTTCTAGAATTGTTTTCTTTTATGTATTCTGTATACACTGTTTTCCTCCTGGCAGCTCCATTTCAGTTCTTTCAAAGTAAACATCTCTGAATTTATAAAACAATTTAATGCAACAGTTAAATTAATTACAATTTTAGGCTTCAACATAACCGTAAGAAAAAAAAAAAGTCTAGAATTAAAAATACAACATTTTGAGAACATAAAATCACATATACAAATGAATACTTCAGACTTAGCCTCAAGTAAAATATTATTTGAGATCTTTGCATCAGCCTACATTTTTATATTAGGGAGCTGTCAAATCCAGTAGCCCAATAGAGAAGAGACTACTTCAGCTCCACATTGCCGTATCAAACCAGGAGGGAGGCTGAGCTTCTATTTATTCCCAGTGGGCACACATAGACATATACAACACATACATACAAAAACACCCAGCTGGCCACACCAATCACAGAGAGACACATAAAATACTCACATGAATTTAAAACAAACAACTTCATCCTGCTCCCCTCTATGGCTGGTCAGGATAAAAGCTAGTTAGCGAAAAAAAGATATGTGTACATACACATCTGTGCAACATGGATCCTTCTAGCTCAGACATTTGGTCTGCCCAGTAGTTGCCCCTGGATCCTGGTTTCCCCATTGCTAGCACCAGCACTGAGCCCCTGTGCTGCAGCCATGCTCCAGTTGCAGGTACAGACCCCCTTGCACACATGCACCAGCACACAGACACACAAACACATACACACTTTGTATCCTGGGCTTCCGCACACAGTCCATCCATCAACTAGTCCTAGATTTTTGCCCTCCCCCCATTGCCTCAGGCACAGATAGACAGACATACACATACACAGACACACATGTGCATCTCAGCTGACCCCTGGACCACGGTGGAGATTGTCTCTCCAACTAAATTATTGGGGTATTTTTTTCTAGAATCACTTTTTTCAGCCACAGGTCTTCCTTCTTTTTTTTTTTTTTTTTTTTTTAATAAAAAAAACCCCAAGAATTTCAGTTATAAATGACATGTCAACATTTTGATGCTCTTAAAATAGCAGTCAATAATTTTTCCTAGGACAAAGCTTCTGTCTTAGTAGATTAATTTGAGATTTATTGATACTTAAATAATGCCATGTTAAATTTCAAATGAAAAAGGACACTTAAAATGGAGAATCTGTGTAAGTGCAATTATTACAGAACCTAATAATAATATTAATTGATATTCTAGTATAAAAATTGCTGAGAACTGATGTAAGTGATTAGGCAGTAGTTTTTGCAAGAAGTGTATACGGGAAGGTTTATTTCTTTCACGCTTTTAATTATGCCTAATTCCCTGGATCAAATATCAAAAAAAGAAGATGTGCAAGAAGACTCTGCATGCTGGAAAGTTAAAAAAAAAGTAATTAAAAAAAAAAATCCTGTGCTTTGAAAGGTATTTCTCAGTAAAGCAGAAGAGAAGTGTTTAAAAGAATATACAGATGATTCAGTATGGAATACCATGGAAAATTTCAGACAGCAGCAGCCTAGTTAAGCCTCTTTTGCGCTGACCCACAGGGTACTGTACAGCTTTTGTTCCTGTGAGAAGAAAAACAGCAACCTACAGCTCTCAAATGAATGAATGTAAAATGCAAGTAAATAGAGGTAGTCTCTGCAGGAAGAAGGAATACTCAGGAAACTACTGCATCTGAAATGTGTGACAGTAGAACAAATGTTGATGTAGAGAGTACCTAGCACACAACAGAGGTGTCTGTGCTGTGTACCATTTATGGTAACAAGAGCATTTTGATAATTCTGTGTCTTCTTAAACTGAAGTAGTATCAAAAGACTGATATGAAATAGTTGTTATTACTCTTTTAGTATAGAGGGAAATGTGGCAGAGAGAACAGCCTGTGGAATACTTAAAAAGGGAATATCTCTAGTGTAATGTTTATGCAAGGAGACATCAGCCTTATGTTAGGACTTTTGGTCTTTTTGATATACTCAGTCTTAGGTAGGAGCTCTCAATGCACAAAATTTTGATTCGTACTGTCAGATTGAACAAAGGGTCTTGGATGGCATCACAGAGTCTAACAGATAGGTTTTTGTGAATGTAACATAGCTCCAACCTATGACAATAGCAATTTCTATTTAAGTAGCTGCTGGTTCACAGTAACTTCTGTAAAAACCCTCAGTCACAAGCATAAGTGGATATCCACTTTTGTCCCCCTGAGGAGAGATTGAGATAGTAGGCAACTTTGACCTCAGCAAACCATGATTTTTCTTCTATGCAAGGACACAGGCATACATACACAGGAAAGAGTAATGTGGCTACAGACCTTCCTTCAAACGGCACTGAGAAACTGTTTTCCTTCATTGTCCCTTGCCCTATTCACTCTCCCCTTCTTGACCTTCATTCTCCTAAGGAATTATACAAACTATTGCAGAGGTACAGCACCTTCATTATCTTGCAGCATACCAAAAATATGAAAAAAGAAGAAAGGATGGTTATAGAGAATATCTCAAAGGTAACTGGAGGCAGCTCATCAAGGATCACTAAACAGGAACTTCCTTTAGTGCATGAATGATATGATGATGGACTTGAGTTGGTGATTGTGCTCTGGACAGCCTATTAAGGCAGACAAGAAAAATCTTAATACAAATAATTTTGTACCACAGTTAACTACATCAGTGGAGAAATGAAGAGAGCTGGCATATACTCAGGATACTTTTATAAGTCTGCCTCTCTGAACATCGGGCAAATCATCCCACAGTCTGTTTCACTGATTGTCATTGTGGTTTTCAGTGGCACCAGGAAAAGAGCCAACCAATGACACGACAGGCCTGCAAAACACAGACATTGTATGGCAACTACAGCAGCAGACCTAAAGCTAGAGCTCCTGATCTACTAAGTAGAAAGGGAAACACCCACTCAGGCAGAAGAGACCAGACAAGGGTTTTAAAAGATAGCATCTTATTATGTTTTAATTTGTAATTTAGAAATATATCTACCTCTTGGTAGGATTTTGTTGCTCATACTTTTTTTAACTATTGTTCAAAGATAATACTTAAATAGCTGCTTGTGAATTAAGCTCTCCATCTTGTAGGCACAGAGTTATATAGGCCTCATTTGCTTTTCTGTTTTGGAGCTTGGAGGACAAGAGCAGAGGCAGTTCTGTGCTTCTTGCCTGTCTTTTCCTGGGAGCATTCTGCTCTTGTTCCATCTAGGTATTGTCTGAACAGAAATGCTTTCTGAGGTTTCACAGTATTTTAAATTGGCTCCAGAAAGAGAACCCTCTAACTTTAAAGTTCCCTGCATGACCAAGAGACAGCCCTGGGGAAGACAGGGCTTTTAGTGTGGAAGACTGAGCTGGCTTGATGCCCACTAATGACTGTAAGACATCTGAAGGATCTTATAATACATGTACCAGGTAATACAGTGAAGTATATCCAAGATGGCAACCTATGATATGTGACATGCTCTGTAATGTTTAGGTGTGTGCTCTAAGTTACACTATGTGACCAGCAGCTTATCATGGGTATCAAAATTCAGCACTTTCAAATGAAATGCTGAACTTATTTTGTGTTTTTGTACAAATTCTGTACAAACGCTGCCTCTTATTATAAAATTTTGTACTGGCACCTTCACCGTAATGACATCTAATTTCTTTTCCCAATCAGTATTTGTTGGAAAGTTGAGGTGCGACTCTTGTGATCAGGGTCAGTACTGATGCTCCAGGACCTTTGGCAAAAAGTTTCCAGCTGGGTCAAATATTCTACATAAGCCAGGCAAGTCCAGTACAGCAGAAATGGTGAAGGGGCATAGGTGGACTAAAGGTTTTACATGACTGCTGTCTATTCATGTTGCACTTGATATGACGGTTTGCTTTGAGGGCACATAAAGATTGGTCACGTGTTTCTGGACCCAATACTCAGCTCAGTGTTCTAGTGCAGAGATGGCTCAGGAAAATCGTACAAGAATACCTAAGATACATACTAATCTTGCCGTGCCCAGAATAAAAACCAAAATGTAATCAGATTTTCTTACTTGTAAGCAATATTATTTTTTTCTGTTGTTACTAAACACAAAATCTAGTAAAATGAAACCTGATTGTCAGAACACTCATAAGTCTTGCAAATTTTAAAGTCAAGGGTCTCCTTGAGCACAGTCATATACATCTTGAGTTTGCTAGGGGATAGCCAGGAATAAAAGCTATGACTAGCAAGGCAGATTTCTCTTGAAAAGAAATTAAAAACCAGTCCATGGAAATTGGGGAGGACAATGAATTTGTATCTATACATTGTATCTATACTTTTTCTGACAGTTTAGTTTCAGAGCTACTGGACAGAATCCAGCGAAGAACCACAAAGACAGTGAAAGAATTGGTGCATCTCTGCTATGAGAAATGGCTAAGAGAGTTGAGACTCTTCATCCTGGAGATGAGAAACCTTAGGAAAAGATTTCATCAATGATATACATTCCTGAATGGACTGTGAAAAGAGGATGAAGCCAGGCTCTTTACAGTGGTGTTTAGTGACAGAACAAGAGGCAATGGGCACAACTTGAAATGCAGAATGTTCTGTTTGAACATTGTGAAACATGTTTTTATTGTGAATGTGACTAAGCACTAGAACAGCTTGCCCAGGGAGGTTGTGGAATCTCCATCCTTGGAAACCTTTAGAAGCTGTCGGAACATGGCCCTGAGCAACCAGCTTGAGCTCTTTTTGAACAGATGGCTTAGACCAGATAAACTCCAGAGGTCCCTTCCAGCCTCAATCCGGCTGTGATTCTTTGATTTCTTCTGGGGATGGAATTCCGTTCATCTCACTTTAGCTACCTAAAAGTAACAACCAGTATCTGTCATCTGAGTTCAGTGAATACACAGCAAAAAACCCCACCAAACATCATTCATCCCAAATATCTTAGCTATCTCAGCATGGAATTCCATCCCAAGTCCCTTATGTAAGCATGTTTAAGTTTAGATATCTGTCTTTATCTTTGAAATCTCTACCCTGCATATCAGTTTGGAGATGTGATCATTACTTATAACTGCAAAGCAGAAAAATATGTTAATGCTCAACATTTTAATCATATAGGCTCAGTTCAGTAAGTTGATATTTTCACCATCAAAAACTAGTTATTAAAATTTTCTTCCTTATAGTACTGCGACATAAAATATTACTATATCTACTTATCTTTCCAATACCAGTTATTTGAAGACTTTGCCAGCCTTATGAACTACCACAGGTATAGTTAACTGAAGCATGGCTTTCCAAATCTTCTAATGGAGATCCAGTCAGAGTGAAATATTTGGAAATTTGTAGAACACTCATATAAAGATGAAATAATAAACTACTACTTTGAGATGCATAGATCAAAATAGGCAATGTTAAGATTGAAAATATATGTAAAAACCCAATCATTTTCGACTGGACAAAATATGAAACCTGAGCTTGCAAAAAAAAATCCAAACCCAAATAAACAGTGATAGACATTACAATAGTCAATATAGACTACAGAAAATATAAACTACAGACAATAGACAACAGTACAATAGTTTCATTCCAAGAATCAGCAAGAAACATAAAATGAGAAATAAATAAGTTATGAGAAAAATTCTGTACCAAGAAGGTCTTCATATCCAAATGTGCCATATTGTGTATCATCTGCGCTTTGATGCCAGAAAAAAAGTGCAGTGTGAAAATGTATTGAGTTTATGTAGCAAGGTTTTGGTAGTGGGGGCACAGCAGGGGTAGCTTCTGTGAGAAGACATCAGAAGCTGCCCCCACATCAGACACAGTCAGTTCTAGTTATCTCCAAAATGGACCCACCACTGACTAAAGCTGAGACCATCAGCAACGCTCGTGGTGCCTCTGTGATAAAGTATTTAAAGAAGAGTAAAACCTTTATTTTTTTCTGGAAAGGAGGGGATTGCACAAATGAGCTCAACTGACCACCTCACAGGGGTTTCATTGTTGTAGTTATTTTTACTGTGTTCCTACCTGGTTTGATGATGTAAATGTATTTGGCATGAAAATTTCAATGTATGCTCCTGCATGCCTTTACTTAGATGTGCAGTCTATTTTCACATGTAAAAAATCCTGATTTATTTTTCATTAATACCAGTAAAATAGTCCTTTTGTTCACAAAAGTGAGTAGTCATGGGTAAAAATATTGGGAGATCAAAGTTCACTTGCTTGTGTGCATCATAGTTTTGCTACTCTTCTCATGTTTTTTTTGGTTTGTTTGTTTCTTCATTGGAAAAACTAATAACATCCAATATCAGCTTTGTTTTTTTAATGTTAACATTTCAAGTTTTAATTCACTTTGTGTTGAACAGTTGTTTCTGAATATGGAAGAATTCTAATAGTTTTCCAACACTTTATCTTGTAAGAGATGGGCTTCTAAAACTGATTTTTCAGTTTACTCTTTAAATAATATGAGAGAGGGGTTGCTGTAGAATTTTATTTCATTGTTAAAACTAAGAACCTATAGGACAATGGTCATCTACAAGTTATGATGACACAGAAAAATGAGTTCTATAGCTGGTGTGTATTGGCTTATTTACTGTCTTCCAAGAAAACTCCAACACTGGGATATGTTTACAACTTATTCTCATATTTTCCCATAATAATTCAGATTTTTCTTATTTGTTATATGGCAGAATGAATTTTTGCAATATATTATAGAACAACACACTTCGTATTATTAAATTTGGTTTCACCTCTATGTTGCAGATGCTATTAATATTTATTCAGTTCTTTAACAAAAATGTAAATATTTATAAATTCTGTTTATACATTCTGATTTATAAATATCAGAAATGATCTCTCATATGACTCAATGTAACAATGTTGAATTTAATTGTTGTAAATCAGTCAGTATTTAGAGATAATCCACATCTCTTTCATCTGGTGTGAAACCATAAACACCACATTTTCACAGGAAAGGACTCCAGGATTTTCTCGTTCATCTAGATGGATTATGATTATGATTTTCAAAACACTTGAGATCTCAAAATTGGGAGTACTCTCTTTTTCTACTGAAGAAGAGTTTGTGGGGTACAGACTTATATTAGAAAGAATATTATTCTTCTGTTTTATTATTCTGTTTATTCTTCAGGGACTGCATAATAATTTTTAGACAAGGAAAGTACAAATTAAGGTTTATGATTCTAGAAAACAATTTAAGGGACTTTTAGCTTACTGTTAAGGCTTTAAATCTCCCAGACTAATGTAAAGACTTTTGAAATTATATGCATATATATACATACACACAAGCATATACGTACGTATTAACATAAGAATATCTCTTATCAGTTCTAAGAGTTCAATATACTTGTTACGGAAATCAAAAAAGTATACTTGTTTAATATACTTGTTTGAGAATTGAACAAAACAGGAAATTGGAGAAAGCAGAAACTAAATTATCAAAAAAGAAAAGTATTTTAATTGAAATTCATGGATGCAGAAGGGGAGATAGACTCTGACAAAATTCAGACAGTGAAAAACAAAACAAACAGAAGAAACATTTATATTCTCCTATAATTATATGATATCTGTAGCAGGACATCTTTTTAGTTTGTACTGCACTGGGAACTGAATTTCCTTTCTCATCTTTACATTGCTTATGCGTTCCTGTAAGTAATTTTCTTGTCTTACATCTTTACCTTATGGAGATAAAATCTATTTCTTAGGAAATTTTGTGGTTGCCATTTTTTTTTTTTATTCCAAATAAGAAGATAAAGAAGCTTAAAATGTCCCCCATTGAGAGCTTTTTAAAAATCTCATTTTATTTTCCTCTGTAGGAATAAAAATATTTTCGAACAGAGCAGTTCTGAACTGCTAAGATATTGCAGAAATGTGAAGAAGAGTGGGGGGAAATAATTGCTCTATATTTCTGCTTTCTAGTCTTATCTAAAATGCCAGTGTGTGGTTGCATGCTGTTAACCAATACAAGCAACAGGAAGCCTTCTGGTCTACAGACTGAGTGCCAAATAGTGATCACTGTGCTTCTTTAGTCAGCTGGAGGTTTTATAATGAAGCAATTCTTCCAGGACAATGACTCATATCCATGTGCAGACACAGGTACTTCAAGTGGAGTCCTATGCTGTAATACAGTTAGATGTTCTGAAGTATTCATTTACATATAGCCTCAACTTCACTTTTCAGCAGTTCTGTATCAGCCTTGCAGGTTAAGGATTCAAACTCATTCTCATCTGTTGATCACAAAGACTATGCCAGGATTTCCAAGCATTAGGGTTGAAAAGTGTTACTCAATTTCACAGGAAGTAGACTAAAGCTTCTGATTTACCTAGCACAAAGGCAGTTTTTAGTGGTTGTACTTTTATTAGTTATCTCAATGTATTTCAGGAAATACTGTCTTCTAACACATTTTACCAATGAAAAATGCCTTTGCAAGAAAACCTCTACAGATTCTCTAATTAGCAGATTAATTTAACCAATAAGTATGAGTACAAGAGTTTTGCAAATCTTTTTGCATAAGTTCCTCCAAAGGATGACAATATAAACAATATGTAACTACATTTCCTTTACTGGATGTCTTTTCATATTCTTTTCCTCTTCCAAGACATTTGGGAAATGAAAGATGATACAGGTTTTCCTGCATGGATGCCTTCAGGTAACATGTCCCTGTAACACGTGAAATGAAAAAGGGGCATCAATTTGTAATAGTAGTAACTATAAAGACAGGTCTAGAAAACCTTCAAACATGTTACATCACGTTCTTCACACAGCAATTATCCTTAGTATCATTTATCCTCATTTTGTAAAAAAGGGAAAGATAAGCAGATTAGAAACAGAATGTTTCTTCTAGGGAATCTTTAGGTGTTGATCTGATAAATATTGGATTTGCTGTAATGTGAGGAATTATCTTAGGTGTTAACTTGAATTTTTGCTCGAGGTGGGTTTTGATTAAATATTGTAAGAAACCAATTCACTTTTAAATAGCTGGCTCAGCTAACTGTCATCTTAATTATGTACTTAGGACATGAGTTAAGCCAAAAAATAAATCAAAATAACTTTTTTCACCTTCATTTGGAGACATTTGTAGATCAAGGTCCCAGAGTTTGAATCTGAAATTAATTTTGTAGGTGAGCAAAATGATAAATGGATCAATTTGAATCATGACCATTAATTTTCATTTGTCACCAGCCCTTGAAAACAGATTTCCTCCACTTTTGGAAATAACAGTCATGTCATTCATAGTTAGCCAATATCTGCACAAGATCCTCTGATGTGAAGGTCTGACTCCTTCCCTTAGAATTTTTGAAAGGTGCTGCATTTGTTTGTCCAATAAGCACATGTAGAGGGCATGTATCACCAAGCAGCTGACAGTAAGGATTATCCTTTCAAAAATCATTCATGAGTCAGTGCGGAGGGGTAGGAACACCTGGCAGCCTGAAGGCTGGAATTTTTCAGGATGTCTCTTAGACTGCTATGACAGAGTGGGGAATATAGCTGTTGTGGATTAGCCCCACAAGACACCTCAGCCTCACACAGCTACTCACTCCCTCACAGTGTGATGGGGGAGAAAATCAGAAGGGTAAAAGTGTGAAAACTTGTGGGTTGAGATGAAGACAGTTTAACAGTAAAAACAAAAGCTGCACACACAAGCAAAGCAAAACAAGGAATTCATAGAATTAAAGAACGGTTTGAGTTGGAAGGGACCTTAAAGATCATCTAATTCCAATCTCCCTGTCATGGGCAGGAATACCTCCCACTAGATCAGGTTGCTCAAAGACCCATCCAACCTGGTCTTGGATGCATCTAGTGATGGAACATTCACAGCCTCCCTGGGCAACCTGTTCCTGTGCCTCACCACCCTCAGAGTGAAAAACTTTTTCCTTATATCTAATCAAAATTTTCTTGTTTATCAATAAATAGAGCATCATTTCCTTTTCTGGGAAAATTTTCATCACTGTCCACGGATAGGTTTTACATTCAGTCAGACTTTAGATTTTATAAATAATATTTTCTCTTTTTAGATTTTGAATATTTAGTATAATTAAATTATTTAATACTTCAGATTTGACTTCTAAAACATACTCTTCTTTAGTTTAACATCCCTTAAGTGTAATGTCATGATTACCACCTCCATGTTTTTGAATTTGATTGTCAGAGCATGCTAATTTTAGACACAGTTATTTCAGTGTGGCTTCCACATGGAAATCTGGGTTCTCTCAGATTACTTCCGCCAACCTCAGCTAACTATGTTGCAGTGCTACTTTAATGAAGAGAGAGACCTTTAATTGAGCATCTGGTTTCCCAAATGTATCTGATTTTCACAAAGATATGTCATATTTTGACTGTTTTCAGACTCCGTAATTGAGTCAGGCATTTGTAAGAGAGGCTTTAGAAAATGCAGAGAGTTTGAGCAATCTGCATACATTTTATGATAAAAATTCATCATAATAGCATTTACTTTTTTGTAGTTTCATGGTATTTAGACAAACTAATCCAAAACAAAACCAATCAGCTGTCTTTGCTATGCAGGAATGTATCCCAGATCAGTTCTGCAGTATGTTGTAGGGTCTCAAAAACCCCTTTAAAACCAAAACCTGAAACTGTACCAAAATGGTAGTTTTCCTTATGATAGAGTAATTGATATGATTTTGTAGTATTGTAACAGACAGGTAGATGATGAAACAAACTTGCAAATCTTTTTCATTTATTTATTATTTGCTCAGATGGTAACATAATGTCATTATTTGCCTGGCTGTAAAGGACAAGAACAAGCTGACTAGAGGTCCACCAAATAGAGGTGATTCACAGACATATTTAAATCATCTTATATCTATGAATTTTCAGGCTTCTTAGATATGACTTCTACAGTTTATATGTGTGTGACTTTCTTTACTGAATGCCTGTAAGTTGCTTTTCATATTAATATAATAACATTGCTGTAGCTTTGATCTAAAGACATAAACCAGATGAAGTTTGCACAGAGAGGCAATAGCTTTATTAGATCAATTCAGCTTAAGAAATAGATGAGTTTTCAAGTAGATAAGCCTTTTTATATATGAAATCAAAGGATCTGCTTTCAAAACTAAATATATGGCATATAGTATTTAATGTTTAGCTTGATTATTTGATTCTGTAAGTGTAAGTTAGAAAAACTGGGCAAAAAATGGTGTGGAACAGAGAAAGGGTTAGCAAGTATAAAGATAATAAATTCCTTAGAGATAATGGTGGAAATCTTTTCCTGTGAAACATGCAATGACTAAAGCTTTTGCTGAAAATTTTTGTGTGTCTTGAGACCAATGCATGAGACATAGTTGCTTGGTTCATCTCTTCTGAAAAGAGTTTGTAAGATTGATCTTGAGGATCAGCATGGAGACATCAGAAACAGGACAAATGTAATCTGAGCGGTTTTGTCATATTCTCATCTGTCTTTAGGCATCCAGATTCAGAATAATTTGTCTAAAAATACGTTCCTAATGCTATTGGGGATGCCTTGTAACATCAGCTTGGGGCTGACAGATATGAATGTAAACTTGCATAAGTCTAGTAAGATTTATGGAAAAGCTTTTTGATAAGCAGCTGTAGGCCACACAGGATGTTTTATAGCCCATAGCATACATAGCTATAATGCATTATCTACAGAAGTGCTTCATGGGTAATAATTGTTTGGTCTCACCAACAGAGTGTGTTTGGCATTTGACACAGTGCATGAAGTACACCACACCCGAAGTACACAATTATATAATTCTAGGATTTTGATACTTTGGTCATGGAGACATTTAGTGCAGTATCAAGAAGATAGCACAATTGTGTACACTTTAATCTCTGTCAAAGTTCATTTCTGCTAAGGCTGCTTAAAGCTATTACAACTGGGAAAGAGTAGCTCTGAGAAGACAAAGATATAGGCATGGTCATCTTCCACTATGGATTGTCATTATTTTAGGTTTCAAACTAAGGAAATATGCAACCACCAGTATTATACAATCATAAGAGCGTGTGGTTTTTTGGGTTTTTTTTTTGGTATCATAGTGAATTTGTCCACAGTATTTACGTTTTTTTTTTTTAAAGTTGTGTGTTCTTTTCTTAGTTGCATAACATTTTTACTTAGACTAGACTATCTGAAAACTGTTGTGCTATGGGAGTAAAATCATGACATATTCATTGTTTGACTGATACTTCATTATTAGCCTGATAGTTCTTTTGTCTGGCTATTAAGAGTGCTAAAAGGATATAAATTTCCTAAATACCTTTCCTAGGAGGTTTTCATACAGCTAAATAATAACTTAGGTTTTCTGAACTGTTCCCACAAATTTCCTTCTTCATTTCCATGAGGTTTTGTTCTGACTAAACACTGCTTATTTGTCTACATATATCTACAAATGCATATATAAATATAAAATTGGCTGCTATTTGTATTAAATAAAGTTTAAGATCATTCTTGAATATATAAGAAAAGTTTTGAAAAAAACCCTTAACCAATCATCATAGAAGTACATGAAATCTGAAATAATGGAATAATTGCTAAAGGACATTTGGAAAACTGATAAAAATAAGCTTTTTGCCTTTACCTACAAAAGAGAAGTGAAATAGTTAAGAAAAATGGGTAAGTAAACAAATCTGAAAATTGAAATTAAGTCATTTTAACACTTAAAAGACTTAGATTCCTTTGAGAGAAGTCAAGATTTAAAGTAGATAAAGTTTTGGTTGTCTTTTTTTTTAAATTTGAAAACTCAATACATTCCTAGCAATTTGGGATATGTAGTGAATATGGACATAACAATATAACTACATTTTCATGTGTCTAATAAGTAAGTTCTTTAGTGTCTCTACATTTGTGTTTTCTACAACAAATAATTCATCACACATACTATAAAGAAGCTGTATAAAAACAAACTTCTGCACATGGTCTGGAAATAGAAGTAAGACAATAGTCCATTACAGAAACAGAATTAAAATAATTGATTCTTAATGAGCAAGTGCGTGACATAATCATGACATAACTCTTCTGATAGATGTCATTGCTTTTATAGAACAGTATGTCTGCTGTCCAAAAGTGCAAAACAAGTGATTATGAATAATCTTAAACTTTAGGATTTCTTATAAACTGTCTCTGAGTAAATTGTTTTATTTCTGAGCTTGTACATACTCCAAGGAAAGTGTTTTCATCAAAAAAAATATGAAAAACCCAAACCTCATTAATTTTAAAGACATAAACTATTGCTGTTTTATCTTAAAGATTAAAGAGTGTGAAATATTCATGTGGAGAATAGAAACAGGTGCAAATATATTTTAAATATAACAATCAAATGATAGGCATCTATTTAACTGCAGGTGGC
Source organism: Eurystomus glaucurus suahelicus (assembly GCA_032159205.1). Taxonomy (NCBI): domain Eukaryota; kingdom Metazoa; phylum Chordata; class Aves; order Coraciiformes; family Coraciidae; genus Eurystomus; species Eurystomus glaucurus. The sequence continues at coordinate 37,187 of JAVFHW010055444.1, read as the reverse complement.
ATGCAGCAGAAGATAACACATTACAATAACTTTCAAAGCCATCAGTTCATCATTGTTTTGTATATGTTATAACAAACTAGAAATTTCTAGATATGTAATCCCTAAGAAACAGTGTAGACAAAACTCCAGAAAGTGAGTTGAGCAAATTTTAATGAGCTATAAAAACAGAAACCATGCTGTAACTAATTTGTACTTAAGACTCCTTTAATGAAAAATATGTTTCTTTATTTAAAATGATCTTTCTATTGAAAAATCATTGAAATGATTTTACCACTGTTTAGTGAAGGATTTTGGTGCTCTATAAACTATACATTTTCAATGAGGGATTTTGTCATTGTTAAACTTTATTTCATCCAAAAAGCAACAAAAAAAATTTATACTAGTACATATGCATAGAGAAATAAGCAGTGTTTAGTCAGAATAAAGCCTTATGAAAAAGAAGAAGGAAATTTGTGGGAACAATTCAAAAATGCAGTTAAACATATTCAATTTTCTTAATTCACTCTGATCTCTTCATGTGATAGTTAACATGTTAGATCTGAAGTGTCCCTTAGTGTATGAGTAATTTTCCATTACATTGGATGAACCTGTCATACTAAAGCCTTTCTTCAAAATAAGTGTACCTTTATCCAAATAAAATTTAACAGAATCCTAACACACTCTTCTAACTTTGACCTTTCACGTTGATTTGTAAGATACTTTGTCTACTTTAAAGGAGATTAAATGAGCCACCTTTGAATCAACATGTTGGATTATATGATACAAGCTCATCTGCACACCCACAGAGGAAGCCAGGGTAGTCCCAGCTCCATCACCATGGGAGTCCCAGCCAACTCTTCATGCAAGAGCGCCTGTGAGCATTTAAGGGTGAGAACAAAGTGATGATTGGCTATTGGGATAAATAAACCATACAGGGGAGTAACGTGAGGCTGTTGATGCTGTTTGTGTACATGTGAGTGCTCTGAGTGTCTGCTTGTTGCCTATGTGGCTGATCATGTTGTATGTATGTGGTGTATATGTGTGTTCTGTGTGCAGGTACCCATTTCAATCTTGCTGCTAGCTGGACCTGAGGACATGTAGCTGTGGCAGCCTCATCTCTCCCGGGTACAGCATACTTTCCTCTAATATCCATCTGCTGTTTGTATAAAATACCTTATAGCTTCCAGGTAATCCCTTATTTGTGATGTATCATTGTAAAATTTCCTTTAAAATATTTTCAGTACATTTGAGGAATGACAGAAATTATTTTTAAATTTAAGATCACTTTCCAACAATTAAAAATACTTAATAAGTAACTGAGAAGAGGACTGAGGTTGCTATAAACAGAGCCACAGAACATTGTACTTTGATTTGAAGAACTTTTTGTAATACCCTCTCTCTAGTTTTATACTTCGTGACTTTTTCTTTGAGCTTCAGGTTCAAATGAACTTCTCACTTCAAAGTGAGCTTCAGTCAATCCAGCTGAGTTGGTTAAGCTTTCACGTCAAGAGCAAGTGAAACTGCAAGCAGCTAGTTGATACAATTTCATAATAGACCCATTTTGTTTCTTGAAAGCTTTGTGTGAATCAGGAAGTCCGCTGAAGAGTTTCAAGTCTGCAGAAAAATCCCAAGCTCCAGAAAATTAATCAAGTTACATTATTTGTAGCAAATAACACAAGATACTGAAGCATGTTTAATAACTAAACTACTGAAAAAAAAGAACAGAATAAGAGGAGATTGGTATTGCAAATGGGTGAATGGGTGTAATTTACTTTTCTTAAAAGCTGTTTGCAACTTGATTGTACAAGCATTTTTGTATGTTTATTCAGCCACTTTTGAAACCAGTATTTCCTCCTGATGTCATACTCAATTTGATTTTGAGGAAAAATCTGATTTCTCACATTTCTGTGCATTTCATGACCCTTTTTTTTCCAAATATTTTTGATAAAGTGCAAAGTCGCATTTTCAGCTTAAATGGAATTATTTCAGTAAAATCTTTTGCATTACCCTTTTTTGATTTGAATTATTTCCAGAGGTGCACAGTTCAGCTGTTTGAATATAATGTCAGTAAAGGAATAATACTGGTTTCTTCTCCAAAGTGAATGTGAGGAATAACACTATTGCTTTGCTTATTGCTAGCTTTACACTATTATTCTGCATTTTGTAAAGGGCATAGCTGGCTAATAGGGAATGATGATCTCAGCTTTACTTATCTTGATTGTGTTATGTTGAATCAAGTAGAACTTGTTGAAAAAGAGGGAAGTCAGCCTTTTTGTGAGATCAGCTAGGGTTGCTGAACCAAGGAAACTTCCGGAATGCAGGGAAGAGCATTAAAGCATGCAGGAGGAGTAATAAAAAAGTTTCCCAGTTTTCAGTTTGGTAAACTGTGCAGAATGGGAGAGGGTGACCTGAGATATGAATAAGAGAAACCTTGTCAGATCCAGAAGAGACTGAAGATTTTGTTTCCAAATATCGTAGTGTTGTTAGAAAGAGAATAAGCACACAAGAACAATGTGGGGAAGACAGGGATGTTTTTGTAAAACCATTGTAATTATTACCAAAAGTTGTGATATTTCCCTTTTAAAATATATGTTCCAATATTTTACTTTACCATATCTGTAGAATTTACAAATTTCTTTGCAAATTTTATGGGGCAAAGTAAGAAAAATCTGGAAAGGAACTCGAAACCTTGTTTATGTCAATATTTCATTTTAATAAAATAAGCAGATTTTTTTGATCAAGAGAGCTTAAGAAGAGTTTAGCCTTGTTAAAATAGTGTCATCACTTGAGCATCACGTGGCAATGCAGGAGTTTCAGCAAGATAAAGGAGTATATGTCATAGAATCATATAATTGTTCTGGTTGGAAAAGAACTGTAAGATCATTAAGTCCAAATGTTAACCCAGCACTGTCAAGTCCACCACTAAGTCATGCCATTAAGCACCACATCTACATACCTTTTAAATACCCCCAGGTATGGTGACTCAACCACTTCCCTGGGCAGAATGTTCCAATGCTTGACAACCTTTTCTGTGAAGAAATTCTCCTAATATCCCATCTAAACCTTCCCTGGTGCAACCTGAGGCTGTTTCCTCTTGTCCTATCACTTGTTACTTGGGAGAACAAACCAACACCCACCTCACTATAACCTCATTTCAGGTAGTTGTAGTGAGCAACTAGGTTTCCCTTCAGCTTCCTTTTTCCCAGGCTAAACAATCCTTGTTCCCTCAGATGCTTTTCATAAGACTCGTGCTCTAGACCCTTCATCAGCTTTGTTGCCCTTCTTTGGACACGCTCCAGAACCTCAATGTCCTTCTTGTAGTGGAAGGCCCAAAACCGAACACAGTATTTGAAGTGTGACCTCACCAATGCTGAGTACAGGAGACCACTTCCCTAGTCCTGCTGGCCACACTATTTCTGATACAAGCTGGGATGCTGTTGGCCTTCTTGGCCACCTGGGCATACTGCCAGCTCATATTCCGCTGCCTGTTGACCAACACTCAAAGGTCCTTTACTGCTAGGCATCTTTCCAGCCACTCTTCCCCAAGACTGTAACACTGGCTGGGGTTGTTGCGACCCAAGTGCAGGACCTGGCACTTGACCTTGTTGAACTCATACCACTGGCCTCAACCCATGGATCCAGCCTGTCCAGATCCCTCTGCAGAGCCTCCTTACCTTCAAGTAAATGAACTCATGCACTTGGTGTCATCTGCAAACTTACTGAGGATGCCCTAGATCCTCTCATCCAGATCATTGATAAAGATGTTAAACAGAACTGGCCCAAGTACTGAGTCTCGGGGAATATCACTTGTGATCTGCCGCCAATTGGACTTAATTCCACTCGCCACTATTTGGGCTCAGCTATCCAGTCAGTTTTTAAGCCAGCAAAGAGTACATTCATCCAAGCCATTAGAAGCTAGTTTCCCCAAGAGCATGCTATTGGAAACAGCTTTCCTAAAGTTCAGGTAGACAACACCCACAGTCTGTAGGGCTTAACAGTTTGAATTCAACTTTTAGATTAAATTGATGTGTACACTTTTAGACAGTTTTTTCCTATACATAAAATATTTTATATTACTATTAATTACAGAATCTAGGAAAATTTAGTATTTGAAGATGCTTCTTACAACTGTTTAAGTAACTGGAGCTCAGATCATGTCATTAAGCTAAGTAGTGAGATAAGGCAGCAGTGGGACAAAGGACTAGCTTACTTTGTTTAAAAAGACTTAAATTTGGAAAACTTACTTTCTTTTAGTATTAAAGGGATATTTGACATATTGCATTCAGAATTCCTGTTTTACTTCTGCAGGTGTTAGTAACTGCTGCAGAAGCATCCTGCCATTCCCAGGCCAAAGGAACAAACTTGCACATGCATACTTTATCTAATATTCATCAGACATTATGTTAGGAGCATGTAAAGACATGATATCTAACCTTTCTGTCAAGACAGCATGAGAACACTGCCTAACAGACCAGTGTCCTCCAGCACTCATTTTCTTTCTGGCTTACTCAGGATGCCACAGACTGCTGGTCTCCTTGGGACACTGCAAAAGGCTAGCAAAGTCAAATCTGGCCTAACTTGCACTCATGTTATATGGAGAGTAGAGTCTGCAAACGGGCTTTTTACTCTACATTTTCTTCTTAGCTGAAAAGAAGTCAGCTTACACTAGAGCACCATGAGAGGACAACAAGGAATTAAGGCCTGAAGTCAAAATAAGGGTGAGAAAGCTAAAGTTAATTACACCCTATTTTCTGTGTAACACTTGTGCAGACTTACTTTTTCTGTATTTTTTGTTACATGTAATATTCACTGTCAGATTTCTGGGGTTATGGGTGGGAGCTCTTTTGTTTGTTTGTTTTAAAATTCCGAGTGAGGTTCTATTACACAGAAATCCTGAAATTTGTTATCTTCACTTATCTCTCCTTTTCTTTACAAATGTGCAACCTAAAAGATTCAGGGTAATTCAATATTTCATAATTCAATGAAATGCCTCTGAAGATGCATACCAGCAGGGTGTTGTAGACGGAGTGGTGCACTCCACTCATAAGAGAGAAGTAGCATATATTTATTGACAGAAAGCAGTAATTTAGCAAATTTTGATAGTAAATGTGACAGCAGTTTAACAAGATTTGATGGCAAGGTACACTTGTTTATTTACTGCATAGAGGACAGGGTCAGAAAAAAGCTGTCTGGGACACCTTCCTATTGAGTCATGAGGTTCAGAAATGACTCCCTTGTGTTCTAAACTCCTTCTCAGAGAGAAGTCTAGGTGTAGTTGGATTCAGATTTAGTCCCAGTCTTGGGCAATGGTTTATGTCTAAAGGATTATAGATGCACAATCAATCCTTTATATCACTTAGCTAAGATTTCAAAGTTTCAATGTGCTTATTCCCAATTCATTTACAGAGTACCTGATGTGATAAGGATTCTCTCAGCCTCGAGGAGTAACCTTGAGAAGCGTTCCTACACTAGGGGAGATCTTAGTGTGCAACCTGCACATCCAAGGGCTCTCAACTATTTATGGAGTAAGATGATTGACCTATAGTCATAATTACAGAATTACTGTATGTCTACTCAAAATGCAACTTAGATCATCTTCTGGTGTGCTTCTTGTATTTCTTCTAATTTCAGATCTCTACACAACTCTCTACTACTTCCCTCGACCTACCTCCTTCCCTTGCCACATTTCTCTTGATGCAGCCCAAGATACAGCTGACTTTCTGGGCTGCACTTGTACACTGCTGGCTCATGTTGAGCTTTTCATCAACCAACACCCCCAAGACTTTCTCCTCAGGACTGCTCTCAGTTCACTCATTGCCCAGCCCGTATTTGTGCTTGGGATTGTCTTGGTCCAGGTGCAGGACCTTGCACTTGTCCTCGTTGAACTTCATGAAGTTTGCATGGGCCCACCTCTCAAGTCTGTCAAGATCCCTCTGGGTATTATCCCTTCCCTCCAGTGTGTCAACTGCGCCACATGGCTTGGTGTTGTCTTCGAACTTGTTGATGGTGCACTCAATCCCACTGTCCAAGTAACCAACAAAGATATAAACAGCACTGTCCCAGTACCAATCTCTTGGGAACACCACTGGTCTCCACTTGGAAATGAAGCTGTTGACCACAACTCTTTGAGTGAGACCATCCAGCCACTTCCTTATCCATCCATGAAATCTATGTCCTTCCAATGTGGGACAGTGCACAGGTTGTGCTTTGCACAAGTCCAGGTAGATGATGTCAGTTGCTCTTTCCTTATCCACTGATGCAGTAACTCCATTGTAAAAAGCCACCAAATTTGTCAGGCACAATTTGCACTTGGTGAAGCTATGTGGGGGTTGGACTTAATGATATCCAGATGTTCCTTCCAACCCCTAACATTCTATGATTCTATGTTGGTTGTCACCACTCACCTCCTTATTTTCCATGTGGGTTATCAAAGCCTTCAAGAAGATCTGCTCCATGACCTTTCCGGGCACAGACCTGAGACTGATTGGCCTGCAATGCATGTGATCTTTAGAAAAACATACATATATTGCACATTTTCTGTACAGTTTACCATTTACAGTGCTATTTTTCAGTCATTGCTGAAAAAACCTGCCATTTAGAATATTAATATATAAAAGAAGCTTATATATATAAACATATATATAAATAATACATATATAGAAGAAGCTTATATAGATATATATATTTGATAATTGCACTGTCAATATGTATAATGTCTTCAATTATTCCAATCTAGGAAGTGGATACAGTTCCAAAACCAAGCTGTCTTCATATATTCCTATACATGAGCTTTTCAGCAACCAGAGCCCAAATTTGAATCTAAATATTTCAATATTCTTCCTAGTATTCTGAGTCCAATCACAAAAGTATTTCAAAGATTGCTATAATCACGTCTCTAGAGAAGCTTGTGTGCTTTGTGTAAATGATAAAAACACACAAATTAGTTTTATGCTTCTTATAGTACTGTTGTTTATTTCTATTTTTCTAGAAAATATTTTGTTTGTTCTTATAAATCCTGCACAACACAGACAAGTAAAACTTTCTCTTAGTATTTCATGTCACTTATACCTTCATCTTCCTTTTGGGAAAAAGGCATTTCTCAGTGTAATTTTAAGTATTCTGAAATAGGTTTTTATGTTATGTCTTATAGGATCAATCAATTTCACAAAATACTGATGAGAGATGAAAAGTAGGTCAATATCTGAAATCAGAAGGAAATTATAACATTGCTGCTTCTTTCTGATTTTCTGAATTCTGAAAGAGAAAAGTTAGTTAGTAATTTTATTCTTGGGCTCATAAAAAATCAGAAAGCAGAAAACTTTGGGAGTTATGAAGTCTTTTGAAGATATTTCTTTTGTTCTTTTGACTGAGCTTCCAGAAAATGTTAACCACAGTCTCCAAAATCTTCTAAGAGATAAAGTAGACTAGATTAGCAAGACAAACTGCAAAATTAATTGAATAAATTATGTGTATATTAAAAAGAGTCGCAGCAGTAATCATAGTTATTTGAGTTTGCTACCTGCTAGGGATTGGCTTCCTATGAGACTCATTGTAGTAATGTTTTAATAAGGGGTTTGGATGAAAATGAGGTAATATCTTCTCAGCTTTTTATGGGAATTCTCCTACTGATCATGTGTTACACTGAAGAAAATGAAATGCATGCAATGACACTATGGATTTTTTTTCTTTTTAGTTTCTGGTTCAGTGATGGACACTGTAGACTTAGGTTAGTGGTTGGACTTGATGATCTTAAAGGTCTTTTCCAAAGTGATTCTGTGATTCCCTATGTCTGTTTCACTGAGATGAAGTTCCTCCAGACCTCCCAGCAGAAGGTCTCAGCCTTCATAAATAATTTAAAATAGGATTAAAGTGGGTATATAGATATCTAGATTGGGAGAATTGCTTCTCTAATCATGAAGACTTGGATGCTAGTTAGGTACCAGTGTTAAGTGGACTGAACCTTACTCTGCATAGTTAACTTGTATTCACTGTTGTGGAAATTATTTAAGTGATAATTTATAGAGATATAGACATTTTCATACACAAACCCACATTGTTTTCTGCAGCAAAACACAAGCTGAATAAACCAGCAGGAATAAAAAAAGGAAACATTTTATTTGTTTAGCTACTACATTAATTGTATTACCCTTGCCTTTAAAAAGATGACATCTGATTTTTACACATCTTTCATAATGTTTTTTTCTCCTGTTTAGAAAATACAATCAAATATCTGGTTTAGGTCCTTTACATGATGACAGACATATGACAATATGTCAAATATGTGAAAATTTTCAAAATCAGATACAGCGGTAGAGAGATTTGGCTCATTTTTGATCTCTTTAAATAATGTCTCTAAATACACATTTTTTCTAAACCAGCAGTAAAATTGCTCTGTGTTGATGAATTTGATAGAATGAAATTAAGTCAGTGTTTTTGAAATTGAGTATTTTGGGGAATTGCTTGTCTCTTAGCAACTTCAAATAAAATTCGCTCCACAAAGAGAGGCCTGATGTAATTAGCACACAAGATGATGTTACTGAGAAAGTAAGTTTCTGAGTGAGAATTTTCTCAAAATCTTTATATACTCACTTAACATGGTCAGGTTCTAAGGATGATAAATGTCATCTCCTGTGCTTATTATGGTCAGACCTTGTCGAGGTTTAGGTTCAGTCCACCAGACCTACAACAGATGCTCTCTGTTAATCCCTCTTCCCTCCACAAACAGAGGAAGAGGATAAAGGAGAGAAACTTATGGCCCCCTCCTAAATGGGAGAGGAAGGGAATGAGAGAGAGGATTCTGGATTAGAAAAGAAAACTAAGACGTCTTTAATGAAGGTAATAATAATAAAATGGAATATATATGAATATATATAAAACCAGTACCCAACCTCCCCCTGATGGCAATTACATCACTAAGGGTACAGGCACTGGCAAAGTCCCAGAATGGGCTCAGTAGCAAACAGGAACCGGGTTCAGGAGCTGGGTTCAGGAACACACAAACTGGGATCAAAGGCAGGGCCAAGAAGCATGAAAGCTGAAGGGAAGGGTCCAGAAGACAAGAAGGCCAGAGGAAGGCAGACACGGAGGGTTAATACCCTCACGATCCCTCAGCTTTATACTGAATATGATGTATATGGGATGGAATACCTCATTGATCAGTTTAGGGTCACCTGTCCTGGCCGCTCCTCCCCGCAGGTGCAGCCTTTCACTTTCTGCACCCTCTGATGTGGTACACAAGAGTGAGCAGTGACCTTGGTCTGCATACCAGTCTTTGGTAGTAACTCTAAACATCAAGCGTTATCACTGCTAGAAGCAGACACTGTCTGAAAAAACATGCTGTTGATTCCAGATAGTGCAATTATTTAGCAGAGACTCAGGTGAAAAGTAAAATCACTGAACAGAATTGATTCGGTTCTAACTTAAACCAGAACAGGCCTTTTTGTATCTTATGTAAAAGGACTTACATGAATTTTTGTTTTGGTTATATGTGAGGACATGAATTTTTTGTTTGGTCATATGTAAGGACAACATATTTTTCTTGGCTTTTCGTTTATGTTTTCTTTGAACATTTCAGTAGTGGTACCTACAAAAGGATGTATTTTTCCATCCATGAACAAGCATATTCTACAAATGTTAAATAGAGCTCCTCAGGAAAAAATAGTCGTGTAGTCAAGGAGTTGTACTAATGGTTTAGTTGCTGATAGTATATATATTTATGGCTCTAACATCTTCAAGCAAAATGCAAAAAAATAATGATAACCCTCCTAATCAAGAACTGGTTACAGCTTATTACATCTTTTATTGGTAAAAGGTATGTAAAGACAAGGTTAGCTTCTTGAATACACACTATAGGCTTCAGCTGCACTTTATTAGTTTCTGTTACATAGTATCACTTTTATATTAAATGAAAACCAGACAAAACTGATCTGTTAGACTACAAAAAGACATTTCTGAGTTCTGTGTAACATCCAAAAAAGTATTTTCAGATGCATCTTCCTTCAAGTACTCACTGTCAGCTAAACTGTCCTTGCTAACCACAGTCAAATGCTAAGGAGCTATCAGTAGTTCACAAAACACCTAAAGGAAGTATGCCTTAGTAATGAGTCCTTAAAAATTAAACACTTAAGGAATGTAGTGTTTCAAAATTTTTGGATCCAAGATTTTCCTGATAGAGTATTTAGAATGTAATAGTATGTACTGTAAAAACACAGAAATATTCTAATGACCTCATGTCCTGGTCAGGCCAGGACAGGGTTAATTTGATGTGGCCAGGCTATTCCATACCATGCTGACATCATGCCCGGGGACCAGTTCTGGTCCCACAGTGTGAACGGTTGGCTCAGCTCCACTCGGCTCCGTCTGTTTACCCTCACTGTATCGCTTGTTTTCTACATTGTTTTTCTCATTGCTGTCATTGCTGTTGTTACTGCAATTGTTTCTTGTGTGTCACTGCATCAAACTCTCCTTATCTCAACTCAAAAAGGCATTCTCAGGCACTCCTGCCTCTCCCTTTTTCCAGGGTGGGAGGGGCAGCGGCAGCGGCCACATGGCTCAGCTCCCAGCAGGGGCTGAACCACCACAGCATTTGGCTCCCGACGTGGGGCCAAAGAGTTGAGATAAGGACAGAATCTGATCAGAGCGTGTTAAAATAACTCCTGTTAGATGCAATTTTCTGTTTTTTTATATATATATAGTTTGAGTAAGAGCATGTTCACAATGCTGGCCTAACTGTTTGCCTGGTGGTCCTTCATCAACCCTTGCATCCTCTATGTGTTCCCAGTGATGATGTTTATAATCTGTGGGAAATGTCTCAAGGGGCTCATTGTGCTGTACTGGATACTGACGGCTTATGATATGATTGTGTCACTGCTGGGGGAGGGGCGAACTGGTACCTGCATGTGGCCTGAGTGTTTGTTAGTGGTCTCACCCCATCTACGGGTGAGACAGGGGAGGTGATCTTCTCAGTTTTTGAGGATTTTACCTATCCATGGAATGTCCAGGCCAGCATGCTCTCACTGCTGTGTTTGCTGAATGTCTGCTATGTCCTGTTTAAGGTTATACAGTTCTTATCCAATGCCATCACCTCAAGAGCTGCCCCGAGGCTGGATAGTTATGAGTGGCAAGGTGTGTGGGAGAGCATGGGCAAGTGCTCAGGCCAGTGGTCACCCCCACTGTTTTGGAATTTCACTCCTGAGCAGGTGCAGAGTCCTGATAAATTAGTAAAGCACTTAGAGAAGGTGTGTTGTCAACCCGGCAACTCCTGGGAGACACAAATTACTGCAATGTGTTGGGGACTTGCCCATGCCTACCGTATCCTCCTCAGTACTATCCAGTGCCCTGAAGGGGAAGAATAGGTCTCTGAACCTGACAACAAACTGACTGATAGTGCAGCTGAGCCCGAGAAACAGCCTGTGCCAGTATCAGTTGCCCCTATACAGAAAAAGAAATACAGCAAAAAATCAGTTCACGTAGTGAGGGATGGGAACAAACCAGGGCCATCATGAGAACAAAAGGAAGAACTGGAGGTCGTCACCCAGTCCCTGTCTTTGAGTGAGCCGCAAGACATACGGAAGGACTATAGCCGTCTCTCAGGTGAGCAGGTTATCACCTGGCTGCTCTGATGCTGGGATTGTGGAGCTGGTGGTTTGGAGCTAGAAGGGAAAGAGGCTAAGCAACTGGGATCCTTGTCTAGGGAAGCAGGTATTGACAAGGTGATTGGGAAGCAGGTGCAGACCCTCAGCCTGTGGAGGCGACTCCTGTCAAGTGTAAGGGAAAGGTACCCCTTCAAGGATGATGTCATTTGTCAACTAAGAAAGTGAACCACCATGGAAAAAGTTATTCAGTATCTGAGGGAATTGGCTGTGCTGGAGATGATTTATGGTGATCTGAATGATGAGCATTCAGATCCAATCATGGCCAGTCCAAAAATCTAATGACGAACGGAGACTAACAGTGTACTACTGTGGCCTGAATGAAGTGATGCCAGAGATGAGTGCAGCCGTGCCGGACATGCTAGAGCTCCAATATGAATTGGAGTTGAAGGCAACCAAGTGGTATGCCACGACTGATATCGCTAATGTGTTCTTCTCCATTCCCATAGCACCAGAGTGCAGGCCACAGTTTGCATTCACCTGGAGGGGCATCCGGTATACCTGGAATCGATTGCCCCAGGGGTAGAAACACAGCTCCACCATTTGCCATGGACTGGTCCATACTGCACTGGAGAAAGGTGGGGCTCCAGAACACCTGCAGTATATTGATGACATCATCATGCGGGGGAACACAGCAGAGGAAGTTTTTGAGAAAGGAAGTAAGATAATTGAGATCCTCCTGAGGGCCGGTTTTGCCATAAAGCAATGTAAGGTAGGGACCGGCACGGGAGATCCAATTCTTGGGAATTAAGTGGCAAGATGAGCGTCGTCACATCCCAATGGATGTGATCAACAAAATAGCAGCCATGTCCCCACCAACCAGTAAAGAGGATACTCAGTTTTTCTTGGGGACTGTGGGGTTCTGCAGAATGCACATCCCAGATTACAGCCAGATTGTGGGCCCGCTCTACCATGTGACCCGAAAGAAGAACAACTTTGAATAGGGCCCTGAGCAACAACAGGCCTTTGAACAGATTAAACAGGAGATTGTGCAGGCAGTAGCCCTTGGGCCAGTCCAGGCAGGACAAGATATCAAAAATGTGCTCTACACCGCAGCCGGGAAGAATGGTCCTACCTGGAGCCTCTGGCAAAGGGCACCCGGGGAGACCCGAGGCCGACCTCTAGGCTTCTGAAGTCGTGGATACAAAGGCTCTGAAGACAACTACACTCCAACTGAGAAGGTGATATTGGCAGTGTATGAAGGAGCTGCCTCAGAGGTGGTCGGCACTGAAGCACAGCTCCTCCTGGCACCCCGACTGCCGGTGCTGGGCTGGATGTTCAAAGGAAGGGACTCCTCCACACAGCATGCAATGGATGCCACATGGAGTAAGTGGGTCGCACTGACAACACAACGGACTCAAATAGGGAAACCCCCTCACCCAGGAATGTTGGAGGTGATTATGAACTGGCCAGAAGGCAGAGATTTTGGGATGTCACCACAGAAGAATGTGACACGATCTGAGGAGGCCCCACCATATAACAAACTGTCAGATGAGGAGAAGTGCTATGCCTTGTTTACTGATGGGTCCTGTCGCATTGTGGGAAAACATCGATGTTGGAAAGCTGCTGTGTGGAGCCCCACACGATAAGTCGCTGAAGCCACTGAGGGACAGGCTGAATCGAGCTGGTTTGCAGAGGTGAAAGCCATCCAGCTGGCTTTAGATATTGCTGAGTGGGAAAGGTGGCCAAGGCTTTACCCCTACACTGACTCATGGATGGTCACAAATGGCCTATGGGGGTGGTTGCAGCAGTGGAAATAGAGCAACTGGCAACGTAGAGGGAAACCCATCTGGGCCGATGGACTATGGCAGGATATTGCGGCTCGGGTGGAGAACCTAGTTGTGAAGGTGTACCATGTGGATGTTCATGTACCCAAGAGACGGGCCACTGAAGAACATCAGAACAACCAACAAGTGGACCAGGCTGCCAAGATTAGAGTGGCTCAGGTGGATTTGGACTGGCTACGTAAAGGTGAATTATTTCTTGCCCGGTGGGCCCATGAGACCTTAGGTCACCAAAGAAGTGATGCGACATATAGATGGGCTCGAGATCAAGAGGTGGACATGACCATAGACATTATAGCAGAGGTCATACACGAATGTGAGATATGTGCTGCAGTCAAGCAAGCCAAGCAGATAAAGCCTCAGTGGTACAGAGGACGGTGGTTGAAGTATGAATATGGAGAGGCCTGGCAGATTGACTACATCACGCTGCCACAGACCTGTCAAGGCAAAAACTATTTGCTTACTGTGGTGGAAGCAACCACTGGGTGGCTGGAAACATATCCAGTGCCCCACGCCACCGCCCGGAACATGATCCTGGGTGTGATGAAACAAGTCCTGTGGCAACACGACACCCCAGAGAGGATTGAGTCTGACAACGCGACTCATTTCCGAAACAACCTCATAGAAACCTGGGCAGAAGAGCATGGCATCGAGTGGATCTATCACATCCCCTAGCATGTACCAGCCTCTGGAAAAATTGAAAGGTACAACAGACTTTTGTAAACTACATTGAAGGCAATCGGGCGGTGGAACTTTCAAAAACTGGGACACGCATCTGGCAAAGGCCACCTGGATAGTCAGCACAAGGGGATCTGTCAATCGAGCTGGCCCTGCTCAGTCATAACTTCTACGAACTGTAGACGGGGATAAAGTCCCTGTAATACACATGAAGAACGTTTTGGGAAAAATGGTCAGTCCTGCCTCAGGCAAAGGCAAACCCATCCATGGGATTGCCTTTGCTCAGGGACCTGGGTGCACCTGGTGGGTGATGCAGGAGGATGGAGAAGTCCATTGTGCGCCTCAGGGGGACTTAATTTTTGAGGAAAATGGCCAGTAAGCTGTATTATATTCCTTTTTGATTGTTAAATGGCTGTGGGGCATGACGTAGATGGTATGTTGAGGTGGAACTTCCTGTGATCTACTTGCATCCATTGTCCTTTGTCCTACCGCAGGGCACAAGTAAAAAGAGGTTGTCCCTTTCTTCATGACACCCAGCCCTCATATATTTATACACATTAATTAGATCCCCTCTCAGTCTTCTCCAGACCAAAAAGCACCAGGTCTCTCAACCTTTCCTCATAAGGCAGGTGTTCCAGTCCCTTAATCATCCTCATAGCCCTCCATTGGACTCTCTCAAGTAGATCTCTGTCCCTCTTGAATTCTTGCCATTGTTGTTGTTACTGTGATTGTTTCTTGTGTGTCATTGCATCATACTCTCCTAATCTCAACCCAAAAAGGCATTCTCAAGCACTTCTGCCTTTCCCTTTGTCCGAGGTGTGGGGGCAGTGGCAGGGACCATGTGGCTCAGCTCCCGACAGGGACTGAACCACCACATTGCATGATCAATTTCTACCACATTGCATGTCTGTGCAACAGGAATTTTCTTCAGGGACATAAATATCTGTAAACATGAGCCAAAAAAAGCACAGAGCCTCCATGTGACATAGATTCTTTCTGTACTTTTATCTTGAACTACATATAATCATGGTTACACCATCTCATCAAGGGTCTAGAGCTAGAAAAGTTATCAAAATAAAATTAAAGGCTTCTAGAAAATAAACGGCCTCTACAATGAGAGACTAAACAGATAAGGACTTTTCAGACTAAAATTAATACAAATAAGGAGGAAGATAATGAATGACTATAAAAAAAAAATGGGGAATTCAGAACAATGTGAAGGTCAGTGGTGTAATGCATTCATAGAGTGATTGAGCATCTTTGTTTAGTGGGGCAGGACTAATTTACAAGTGTATCTCTTTATATAATAGTTGAGTTCAAATAAAATATATTTTAAATCCTCAGAACTTTCTTGGTTGGAACCTCCCAATACCCATCAATTAATTTTTCTCTTAGAAGAAAATCCCTGCCTTTAAGAAAATGCTCTAATGTCTTAGTAGTCACTTATAAAGTGTATCCACATTCTGTATCAACATGGCTGCAGTGACCAGGAGATGGTGGAGTTCAAGATCCTAAGATGAGGCAAACAGCAGACAAACAGGCAAAGCAAATAGCAGTATCACAACCTTGGGCTTTGAGAGAGCAGATCTGACCTGTTTGGGAATGTGCTTGGAAGGTACAGAACATAAAGGTTGGATTTAGAAGATTACATTCATCCAAGCCATTAGGAGACAGTTTCTCCAGGAAAATCCTGTGGGAAGCAGTGTCAAAGGCTTTTCTAAAGTCTCAGTAGACAACATCAACAGCTTTTCCCTCATTTACTAAGCAGGTCACCTTGTTACAAAAGATCTGTTTAGGCAAGCAGGACCTACCTTTCATAAGCCGATGCTGACTGGGCCTGATCACCTGGTTGTCTTGTAGGTACCGCATGATGCTGCTCAAGATTATCTGCCTTCCCGAGCACCAAAGTCAGACTGATAGGCTTGTAGTCCCCCAGACCCTCCTTCTGGCCCTTCTTGTAGATCAGTATCACATTTGCTAACCTCCAGTCAGCTGGGACCTTCAGTTAGCCGAAACCGCTGATACATGGTGGAAAGCGACTTTGTGAGCACTTCCACCAGCTCCCTCAGTACCCTTGGGTGGATCCCATCTGGTTCCATAGACCTGTGTATGTCTAAATGGTGCAGCAGGCTGCAAACTATTTCCTCTTGGATTATGGGGGCTTCATTCTGTTCCCCATCCCTGTCTTCTAGATCAGGGGACTGAATATACCAACAATCTTAAAGCCTGAGACAAAGAAGGCATTCAGTACCTCAGTCTTTTCTTCATCCTTTTTCACCATTTCCCCCCATATCCAATACAGGAATAGAGATTCTCCTTAGCCCTCCTTTTGGAGGGAGGGAATGGAGGGTAAGGGGAGGGGTGGAGCAAGACAGAGACAACAATGTGGAAAGAGGGAGGAAAGGAGAGAAGGAGGCAGAATAGAGATCGAAATAAAGTGATAAAGCATAGAAGAGAGAGCAATAATCTCTATAGTCCCTTTACGAGTAGGAATAGGAAAAGGTTTCCAGGACTGCAATACCCCACCCTTATGCAATGCATCTTTCCAGAGATAAGTATCTGAAGGAGGTTATGCTAGAAGGTTGAAAAGTGAGATAGGGGAGCACACACATTTTTTACCTTGGAATCTGCCACTAGTATTTTACAAGGTTTTCTAGGCACCATTTAACCTGTCTTTTTGAACAACTCCTTCTCATCAGTCACTCAGCATGTACTGTGCCTCAAAGCAAAGCGTTACCACTTCATGTTGCAAGAGAAAGCCAGCATCAGTCAGGACCTTACACAGGTATGGACCTTCTTGTCATTCAACAGCTGAGCACAGGGCTAATGGAAAGGTGAAGGAGATCAGAGGATGATTGGGGCCTACGTCTGTATAGTTTCTCAGCTCCCTAATAGCTTGTGTGTTCACTGTAATGGATAGCTGCCCTTCTGAGAAAGGCAAGACCTTGGAATTAATAAGTTCCCAGATACCATTTAGGAAGATGGACATACTTCTGGTAACATTTATAATAGTTTGACTGTTCTAATTTTGGCTGGGATAGAGTTAATTTTCTTCATAGCGGCTAGTATGGGGCTATGTTTTGGATTTGTGATGAAAACAATGTTGATAACACAGGGATGTTTTACTTCTTGCTGAGCAGTACTTACACAGAGTCAAAGCCTATTCTGCTTCCCATATCACCCCACCAGTGAGTGGTGCACAAGAAGCTGGGAAGGAACACAACTGAGACAGATGACCCCAACCGACCAAAGGGGTATTCCATACCATGTGGTGCCATGCTCAGCATGTAAAGCTAGGGGAAAAAGAAGGAAGGGGGATTGGGGGGGAGAATTAGGAGTGATGGCATTTATCTTGCCAAGTAACCTTTACATGTGATGGAGTCCTGATTTCCTGCAGATGGCTGAACGACTGCCTGCCAATGTGAAGTAATGAACAAATTACTTGTTTTGCTTTGCTTGTGCATGTGGCTTTTGAACTATTGAACTGTCTTTATCTCAGCCCATGAGTTTTCTCACTTTTACTCTTCCACTTCTCTCCCCCACCCCCCCCCCATCACTGTGGATGTGTGAGTGAGTGGCTGTGTGGCGTTTAGTTGCTGGCTGGGGTTAAACCATGACAGTTTGATATGAGTATATGTAGGACAATGCATGGTTTAAGTATGACCAAAGCTTTTGCAGATGTATGCTCAAGGGTGAATGGAATGGAATGGAATGGAATGGAACGGAACGGAACGGAACAGAACAGAACAGAACAGAACAGAACAGAATAGAATAGAATAGAATAGAATAGAATAGAATAGAATAGTTCCAGTTCGAAGGAGCCTACAATGATCATCTGTTCCAAGCCGGTCTTCTGCCTCACTTGCTTGACTTCTGGCATCATGAGATTGTCTGCTCTTGTGCTTCTAAAGTTGATTCTTAAAACCTAACCTGCTTCCATGGACCCCTAAGTCCTCAAAAGCCAATTCCCAGAAGACACTGTGTACCAGCTCCCTGAGTAGCTTAAAGTTTGCTTTCTTGAAATCCAGAGTAGTAACTCTAACTGTCCCTTTTCCTCATTATACTGAAAATTTTACCTTCCACCATTTTGTGATCACTGTAGCTGAGACAGCCATCTACCATCACATCTCCCATGAGTCCTTCTTTACTTACAAATAACAAGGCTAGGAGGGCACCTTTCCTCATTGGCTCACCGAATATTTTTTACATGAAATTATCTTCAACATACTTCAAGAACCTCCCAGAATTGCTTGTCACAGTAGTACGGTATTCCCAGCTGGTATCTGAGAAGCTGAAATTTCCCGTAAGAACAAGGGCTATTGATCCAGAGATTTCTCCTTATTACCTACGGAATAATTCATCATTATTATCTTCTTGACTGGGTGATTGTTAGTAGACACCCACAATGACATCTGCTTTGTTTTCCATGCCCTTAATCCTTACCCAGAGGCGGTCAACCACAACATCTGTAACTGTACACTCAATCTTCTCCCTTAAATACAGTGCAACTCCTTCACCTTACCTACCTATCACTCTTGAAAAGCCCACAGCCCTTCATACCAGCACTCCAGTTGTGGGACTCAATTCATCAAGTCTTGACAATGCCAATGACACCACAGCTCTGGGAACAGATCAATCCTTCCACTAAATCTATCACAACCCAAACCCGTACACTGGTGTTGGAAACCAAGAGGCATACTTTGTATGCTATAATTAGATTTTTTAGAGGCCAAACCTCTGATTTTTGTTTTGTTTTGTTTTTTTTTCTTTCCCCCACAGGGTAATTACAAGGTATAAAAAGTCAGTAAGTCTTTGGAGAAGAAGAATACATGTAGGGAGGTGAACAATTACGTTGTTGCAGCAGATCCCTGGGTAGTTCATTACTGAATACCTGAGTCTAGCAGTAAAAAGAAAGAGATTCTGATAATTATGTAGTGTCATCAGTATTCAAATATGAAACAGTACACTTTATTTTACAGTTTGTGAAAAAGAGAGACACTAGGTTTGATTGAGTTGGGGGTTTTTTTGTTTGATTGGGTTTTTTTTAACACTGAGCATTTGCTTCCCAAGTTATAAATGTGGGGTTTTTGAATGATTTCTTTAAAGTGCAACCACATTTCTTCTGCCAAAATATATTAAGGCTTGCTATTTCCTGTTACTTTCACAGATATGTCACAGTGAGGTTGATACAGCTTGTTCTCCATGTATGCTCTCTCTTTTGTTCTATGTCACGAAACAACACTGTTTGAGGAAAATGCTAGATGATATTATGTTCTGAAGGGGCTATACTTTATGCTTTATGTTTTGCTTTTTATTACAAAATCCTTGTTTTTTTTTCACAATTTTAACATGGTGAAAATTACTATAATGAATACGTGGAGTGATTAACAGATATGGGGGCTAAGATTTTAATCTGTGACAATATAAATACCAAATAAATACCAGATTCATCCTATCTTAAACATGTATAATGGTTACAAGGTTTTTTTAAAGAACAAAAAATAGACCTTGGGAGAAACACTAAATGAAATTAAACTAATAAATAACAAACACAAAATACTTTCTTTTTATTGTCATTTAAAAATGTAGGAACTAATCTATGTTTAAGAAAAAACCCCAATTATATCAACAGATTATAAAATAATATTTTCATGCTTTTATTTGTTTCTACACCACACAAAGAATTAACAGTCCTAACAGTCTTCAATTTCAAAGCCACCATTATCACAGTTATAATATTCATGGCTTCTGCTTCTAGAAAGTATCTGGATAGCATATATAATAAAATAAATACATTAAAATTTAGATTTTCTAATATTGAATATATCACAATGGCAGATTAATAAAATAATTCAGTTTTTACATAATAGCATATCTGCCTACAGAAAACATTTGTATAACTTTATAATTCAGTTTGAAAATTTTGTATAATTTCACAATATTTTCCAAGCTTCTTAGATATCATCCCCACTTTCTAAAAGGCAGGATACTTAGTAGTGATATAAGACAATATTGTTATTATGTATTAAAACAAAAATTTCATTAAAAAGATAACATGGGATTTTTAGAACCTAATTTTGACTTTTTTTTTTTTAAATAATATTATAAATAATTTATTATTGACTTTAATAATAGTTTATTACTTTGAGAAGTCCAAACTTAGGTCAAAGCAATGCCTTTCAAAAATTCACCTAATTCTTCTGTGACCTCAATTCAAAGTCTAGCTAGATGAACAATTAAAATTGCCAAATCCGTGATTTCTATGTTTAGAAGTTCTTCCAAAGAATTTGTATATAGAATAAGGATAAATCCTTCTTTGAGGCTAGAATGGTCAGAATTTATTTCATTCTAATTTGTCTGTTATTTATTTATTTATTTTAAAGTGGATATATATATTCACCCATTGATGACAAATGGCATCATGGGTATGAATTAATGATAAAACAATGGATCATAGTTTTATCAATGATTATTAAAATACCTATAGCTACAATATAACAATTGAGAGGTAAAGTGTATTGTAAATCTTCTTGACTTTGATAACAATTTGGCAGCTTTACTGATAAAGTTTATTACAGCCCATAGATTACAAAGTGGAGGAGAATTATGTATTCCTGCTTCTGCCATAGGTGACAAATTAATTAATCTTTAAAAGGCCTTGGCATATGAGAGAATGAGAAACTTCTGTGTTTTGAAACACTATGAGAGGATTACAAAGCTCAATATTTACAGAGGGTTGGTTTTCATACTGCTTTGTATAGACTACATGCATCCTAATAGCACATCATGTGGAAAAAATCTCAACAATATTTTTCTGGATTACAAAAAAACCCAACAAACTTACAGGATTGTTTTCTAGGACTAAGATTCATTTCTAATACATGTTCATTCAAAATATTTTTCTAAAACTGAATAAAATTGGTCAGGCATGCATTTTTCTGTCTTATCAGAGTAGATACAAGTCTTACGGTTTAATAATAAACTAATTATTTTTAGAAGTATTTGTGAATTCATGGAACATAGCATTCATACTCCGGCTGAATAGGAGACTCTACAGACTAATTTGACAGATAAGACATCTTTCAGGTTTGTTCATTGTTATCCTTGTCTTTGATAATCACTATTAACAAACCCTACTATCAAAAGATCTAGGAAACCTTTATGTGCTAAATCTTACTTTTCTTGATGTTTACAGGGCAATTTCTACTGATTGAAACAGAAGAAAAGTATTTAAAATACTTTGTTGTTTACAGAAGTGTCCTGATTTTGAGCTAAAATAGAACTAATTCTGTTTAGCGATTTTACTTTTCAGCTAAGTCTCTTCTAACTAACTACACTATCTGAAGTTAACAGCATATTTTTGCAGACAGTGTCTGCTTCTAGAAGTGACAGCACTTGATGTTTATTGTTACTACTGAGGATTGATATGAAAAAAGCCTATTCCCTATGCTTGCTCCTATAGAGACCAAGGTCACTGATAAACTTGTGTACCATGTTGCCGATGCAGAAAGTAAAAGGCTGCACCTCAGGGGAGGAGCAGACAGGACAGGTGACCCTAAAGTGACCAGCAAGGTATTCCATTCTGTATATGTCATATACAGTATAAAGCTGAGGGATCACAAAGGTCAGTCTCTCTTCTTCAACGGCCAGCATCCAAGGAGGACTCTGTTCATTCTGCCACTGATCCCAGAATGTGTGTTCCTGAATTCAGTTCCAGAATCCGTAGAATCATAGAATCATTATGGTTGGAAAAGACCACCAGGATCATCAAGTTCAACCTTCATTCTAACATCTCTCTAATCACTAGACCATAGCCTCAAGTGCTACATCTACTAGTTTTTTTAAAACCTCCAGGGATGGTGACTCCACCACCTCTCTGGGCAATCTGTTCCAGTGCCCAGCCACTCTCTCAGTAAAGAATTTCTTCCTAATATCTAATCTAAACCTCCCCTGATGCAACTTGAGGCCGTAACCTCTCGTCTTATCATTCGTAATTTGGGAGAAGAGACCAACACTAGCCTTGCTACAACCTCCTTTTAGGTAGTTGTAGCAAGCGATAAGGTCTCTCCGTCTCTTCTTCTCCAGACTAAACAACCCAGTTCCCTCAGCCACTCTTCATAAGGCATGTTTTCCAGACCTCTCACCAGCCTCATTCCCCTTGAAGGGAGACATGTTGCTTTGGGCTTTATTTTAAAATTTAACTACAATGCTATTTAGCTAGTTTAGCAAGGCAAAGCATTGCAAACTTTAATCACAGTAACTATTGAGTTAGATTATTGGAGCAAAGCGTTACAAAATAGGTATAGGGAACTAAATATGTCAAGAACTAAGAAGAACCCACTCCAGCACCTCAGTGTCAGACTGAGGACTGAATACCATGAACTGCTCTGACTATTAAAGACTGAGGCAAAAAAGGCATCCAGCTCCTGAACTCGGTTCCTGTCTGCTGCAGAGCCCAATCTGGGACTTCCTCAGTGCCTGCTCCACAGCATCAGTAGTGAAAGTGACATAATTGCTATTGAGGGTGGGGGTTGGGTTCAACATTGGGTTTGTATATATTTGTATCTATTTAATTTTATTGTCATTATTTTCATTAAAGCTGTTTTAGTTTTAATTTTCAATCCATAAGTCTCTCTCTCTTATTCCCCTTCTCTTCCCCTTTGGGAAGGGAGAGGGGTTCATAGTGTCTGTCATTTTTCTAGTGGCCAGATCAGTCCTAACTATTGACAAGAAGGAACAGTTGGAGGTTTAAATATTAGTATGTACTAAAATACCTTTATAGATTTGCTGTGAGGGGAATTTCCCAACCTTTAAGAGGAAGAGGATGATTCAAGTATTGAACTATTTTTCTCTTCACTTGGTAGTACTGCATAAAGAATGCGTTACCATATTAACATATATTCAATAGTTTTTTTCTATTTCTACTGATGTTTGTACCCCACAATATTTGAAGTTTATGAATAGTAAGGAGTTAAATTTTGGTGTGATACTAAAAATAGTATTAATGAAATAAAATACCTGACTTATAGTTTCCTCTTGCTCAGATCTTTTTTTCTTTTTCTTTTATTTTTTTTTCATTTAAATTATGATATTTAATTAAATCTTAGGTAAGCGGGAGTTCAGCTATATACATTTTTGTGTTACCATCATAGAATATGTCTGAATTTTCGTCTCTAAACAAGAATTTTAATTTCTTTAGATTTCCACATATGGAATAATAATAATAATAATCATGTTGTAGTCTTTTATTTGTACTTTTTCTCTTTCTGATATATCCTGAAATAATTGCACATAATACTCAATCTGAGGCTGTATCATCAAATTAAATGGCAATATATTTTCAGCTTTTTTTCCTAAAGTTCTTACAGCCTAACTACCTGCATATATATAAACGTGACTTTTATACGTCCTTTTGTGTGTATGGGCTCTGAACAACCTGACTTAGTTAGAGATGTCCCTGCTTATTGTAGGGGAGTTGGACTAGATGGCCTTTAGAGGTCCCTTGCAACCCAATACATTCTATGATTCTATGATTCTATGAAGATACTATATAAGGCTTTCTCATCTTTGCGAATGTCTTGCTCATTGATTTTGACATTTTGGGACATCACCTAAGATTTGCAATATTTCTGACTTAAGGAGAATCAAGTGTTTGTTTAGAGGTTGGACAGAGTAGTCTGATATTACTCATGTGTTTACAGTTAACCACAGTCATAAAACTTTTATTCAAATACAGCGCATTTTGTAGCACAGTTTTGTTGTTGGTGGTCTGCTGCTCTTCATTTGAGGTTTGGGGTTTTTTTCTGCATATTCTGGAATTTTAATCAAATAACAGCTAGATAAACAAGACTTGAGAGGAAAAATATTTTGCATCCAGTGGCTTTTGGGTATGCCATACAAAACAGGAATTTATAGCTATTTTATAGCACAATACAGTTGACAATCAAGATAAGATGAAATCTTCTGAAGTAATGCAGTATTAATTTTGAAGCTCAATTGTACTAGGGCTTTCCACATTTTTTCTTAAAATAAATTTGCATTTTATGTTTAATTTGAGTTGCTGTCATTATGTTCATTGTTGCTATTTTATGTTATACAGAGCTAGTCATATCAAAGAAATTTTTACACTCCATTTTATGTTTTCATTTCTCTTTAGTATTGCATTTATATTTCTTTATGTTTAGTGAATTCTGAATATTTAAATTCACCATTCAAGTCAGGAAAATAAAAATATAAAAAGTTAAACAAGTAAACAACTCTTGATCTTATATTTGAAGATCTAATTGAAGAATAACAAGTAGCTTGAATCTGTAGTATTTTTTATAAATATGTTTGAAATTGCTGTTGAAAGAAAACTTTTAGAATTAAATATGACTGTGTTTGGATGACATTAAAAATGGTGCATTTTCAGGCAATGTGTGACGTTACAAGAATTGTTTTTCTCTGAATAACAGCCCTTCAATACCATAGATTTGAAATAGCCACACAGTACTGAATGGAAGAATATTACTTCAAATAAAAGTAGTCCTTATGCACAGGAAAAAAATTGATTTCCCTGAGGCTGAATCTTAGATTTAGAAGTATTTTATTTTTATTGGAAAAAAAACAGTACAGTGTACTCTGATAAAATCAGATATATTCACATTTATACATTTTGATGTACCCTTTGTACTACAAAACACAAATTATTTGTTTAGCCTTTTTGGGATATGACGTAAATCATGCTGAAATTTAGTTTTGAATTGATTATTGTATATTGTTTCCTTCAGTAGCAACAAATTCTAATGACCTATACACAAAGTATGAGGGAATATGCTCAAATGCAGAAATCAGTATCCAGTTGTAGATTCCATTAGGTAGAGTAAGGGGATTTAGAGTTTATACTGTTAACTAAGCAAGCATAACTGGAAAAAAAAAAAAAAAAAAGCCTGAATAATATTTAGCAAATATTTGCCTTTTGACTCACAGCTAGACAAGACTCCTGGCCTGCAAGAGAGAATCCATCTTTGTGGGCTGGTTTCAGTTTATATCCATGTGAGAGGAAGATAAGGTTCATCTTTGTGGAAGCATCTGAGGACGCTCCTGAAGCCACATGCAGTTCTATGTAGAAATGTGTACTTCTAGAAGGAGATTCAATCTATCCCAAGATGAGTATTCATTGGTTCCAGAACTTGTAAAATTACTTGTTTTAAGACTTGATCAGCAGCCTTCTGTTTAATGAAATCTGTATTTTTCCAAATACAGAAAACACATGCCATCCTTCAAAATACTTTACTGGAAAATAAAGATAGTAGTATTGAAAATAAAGCTTAAGCAAGATTCCATTATAAGCCTGAATTCTGAATTATTTTGTTTTCTCACACTTCATAACTTGCTTAATTCTGAAGTAAATTATGTTACAAGTACACACCAGGAGACAATACAGATGAAACTATATTGGGCAGTTGTCAGTCAAATGTCTATTTAAATAGTTACAAAAAAGGTTTGATACTAATATACAAGAAAAAGGAGTGGTGTTTACAATGTGTTGTATTTAAAATTAAGTACATCAACTGCATACAACAAAACAGAGGTCTTGAACGCTTACAAGGATTAAAAAGTTCAGTAACCTTGAAGTGAAAGGGATATTAATTTAGAAACTTCTTGAAATTCTCATACAACAGATCATTTCATGTCTGGAACTTCCTTACTTTTATTGAACCAACATATCCTAGCTATTATTGCTATTATGATTTGCTAAAGTATGTAAGATTGAAGAAAGCTGAGACTGTGTTTATTTTTAAAAAATAGCTGTAAACTAATGGAAAATTTTTATATTCATAAGAAATATATATATATATCTCTATGTGTAAAACCTAAACTTATAACATCAGAAATACTGGTAAAATAACTTGGAAATGAAAAATCCTGTTTGTTATTGATATGATTAGTGACTTTCACCTATGCTAAACATAGTAGTTGCAGCAGCTATGCAAAGCTAATGAAGAGAATAGCAGTGAGGTACTGCTTAATCTAAGGCCTAGTGTTATTATTTATAGCACTGTATTCCAATAAATACTGTGTTGTTGTTGCTTGCAATAGGCTTTGCTAAGCTGACAAATCAGACCCCAAAACCTGCCTGGCTTTGTCTTGACTTGCTTTGGCCTGCCTAGAGATGTATTTTAACTTGTAACAGCAATTATCTAATTACCAGCTAAATATTATGTAATTTGTTTTAGCTTTTATTGTTTTGTACCAATATGTAGTGTAATGCTTATAACAGTATGCATCCAGTAGCTAACTGATAGTTATATATACCATTTAGGAAGATATATCAAAGACTCTAGAATAAACTGTAGTGTGGAAGAGTGGCAGTATGGACAACAACAACGGCCTTGAAAGTGCAGGCACAGGATAATACTGGAGGCTTTAGACCTATACACAACTCACCAATTGTCAATTACTGGTCATCAATAAAATACAGTCTTTGGACCTGTGCAAACCAAAGAGAGACGACAAAGAGCACAAAGTACAAGCATGCAGCATATGCAAAGCACACCATATACAGAGCATTTGGCTACATCATGGACTTGCAGATCAATGAAAAGGGAACAAGGTATTAAGCATGTTAGCAGACACATAAAAATGACCTGAGGTAGATCCTAGTGTGTGGAAGAAGAAACTAGCAGTATCAACATCATACTACTCCCAGTGAAGGACTTAGGTTGTTGATGACTCCCCATACAGATTCTTCTCAGAAAGAAATAACTTACTGTAAGACCCATGACAAGTGTAGTAAAAGAGTGAGCATAAAACCAGAGAAAGGGTCTGATACTGGAAATCATTATTTATATATGTATGTATGTATGCATGTATAACATATATCTATAAACTTAAACACATTTAAAACACACACAGATCTATTTTAACTGAGTGTAATTTGAACTGTGTTAGTGTCATTTCAACTGTACAGACTTTGGTAAGACTAAAAATAGGTAGGAATTCAAGCAATACGTTCTGTAACTCCTGTGAAAAAAATTTGTTACATATCCCCCTAACAAAAGTTCTGTTTATCATTAACAGGGTGAGCAAACAAATTACTCTGCTTTTGGATACATGCCTAATGGATGAGAGAAGTATAAAACTCCTGGTATTTTAATGTAGAACTGGCTGCAGAAGGAGATAGGGAAAAGTTTGCAACCATTTAAAGAATTTTCAAGCGAGACGGAAGCTGAACTCCAAGTGGCTGCCTGTCATTGCATTCAGGACTTAGTTAACCAATATTTGGAATTATATAAGCTAAAGAAATTCCTGAATATAACGCTAAAGTAGCTGCTTTTCATTGCATTCAGGATGTAGTTAGCCAATGTTTTGAATGATTTGAGCTAAAGGAATAACAGTTCTGACAAATCTATCCTCCTTATTTATTACAAGCACTAGAAATGCCCCATCCCTGGAGTCATTCAAGGTCAGGCTTGATGGGGCTCTGATCAACCTGACCTAGGTAGAGATGTACTTACTCATGTAGGGAGATTGGACCAGATGACCTCCAGAGGTCCTTTCCAGCCTAAAACATTCTGTGATTCTAAATGTGACATATCCCTCTCTTGTTCATAACCTAACACCTGAGATGGTGTGAGGTTTAATTTTATTGTCTTGTACTGTTAAGAGAGAGAGCAGATAAAGCAGCTAAAGCTAAATTATAATTTGTCATTTATTCATAGCAGAAAAACTAAACACATGAATTGTGTTTTGTTGGAAAAGACTTTATGAAATATAAGTGTTAATTCTGTCATGGTACCTAGAAGATTGCAGTTGCCAAACATGACTTGTCAACAGAGGATAGATTCATGTTGGTGAGACTAGGTCTTATATGAAGGTGACAAATGATAAAATAAAGTCCAAGAAATGGTGATGTTAACAGTTATGAAGGGGAGAAGAGGATGGTAAGTATCACAGAATATGGAGAGGTAGGGAGGTGTTACAAAGACAAGGAACAGTAGAGGTACGAAGAATGTGGAACTGAGGAAACATAGAAGGAGATAAAGAAAAGCCTGTATTCAGTCTAAACATAGAACACAAAACACAGGTTAAAGTCTGGAAACATTGTCATTAAAAGATATAACAGCCCTGAATTTGACATACTGAGTTTAGAGGAGGCAGGACCGGGCTTGTTGGTGAAATCCACAGCAAATAATATGAGTTTTGACAACAATTTCTGTTGTATCAGGCTGTGGTGCTGCATGCATATTATTTAATTTTCATCAGGGATGCCAGCAGGGGATTTGCTATATTTCTGCGGTTTGGCATAAAAGGAAAATTGACTGTGGTAGGATGACCTACACTAGCTGCCATACAAACACACATCACTGTCCTACTCCTTCCGTCAGCAGACCAGGAGGAGAAGATAACATGAGAGCCTGCTACTAAATGGGCTCATCATGGACTGCAGCTTCCTTCAGGGCACATCTACCTTCTCTATGGCAGTCCTGCATGGGTTACACAGGGACAATGCCCTTCACCATAGTCCTCTCCATGGGTTGCAGGGGAATCTCTATTCCAGCACCTGGATCACCTCTTCCCGCTCTTCTGACCTTGTTAGTTGCATGCTTTTTTCTCACAATTTTTTTCCTCACTCACTGACTGTGTGGCATTTTATCCTTTCTTAAACCTGATTTCTCTTCATTACCACCAGCATGGCTGTTGGCTTCAGCTGTACCTTACAGTGGGTTCATTGGAGCCAGCTGTGTGCAATATGGGGCAGCCTTGGCTGCTGCTCAGAGAAGCCATCCCTGCAGCTACCCACTAACACCACACAAACATCTGCATGCAATACATTGAACCAAGATAATGAAATAAATTGTACTTGGTAACTGTACTTTTTCATGAATTAAACATGAATAATCTTTATAATTGCATGTATCAACAATAAAGAATTACATTATAAACTGATGGTCCCATGCTAAGTTCTTCACTCTGTTACTAAATGGATACTGACTCATTTAATCATAATTTCATATTATTATTTGTCTCATTGGCTCTAAAAAGACAGACTCTGAGGAGACAAATCTGAAAAGCAAGATACTATTGTACTTCTAGTCTGAAAAAGCAATGAAGTATTGTAAAATGTATTATTTCAGCTTCAGGGTATTTTTGTGTGTGTGATGACTTATTTGTAATAATTTCACTTTAAGGGCTAAGTAATCAGGGAATATAAATCAAATGATACTCAAAACAATGTTCATATCAACATCCATAAAAATATATGCTTATAGAATAAGAGACAGCAACGAAGTAAATATAAATCCTTAATATACTTGAGTGAGTCCAGCTGATGTAAGAGGTTGATCAAAAGCAGTGTAACTCTGAGAACAAATCCTTATGTAAACTTTGTCTACTGATGTATGCTATTTGGTTTTTTATTATATAATAAAACAAGATATAACCTGTAACTAGTGGAGTCCCCCAAGGATCAGTGCTGGGTCCAGTCCTCTTCAACATCTTCATCAACAGGGATCAACAACAGGGACAGAGTATCTTCTCAGCAAATTTGCTGATGATACAGAACTGGGAGGTTTGGCTGATACACCTGAAGGCTGTGTGGCCGTTCAGCAGGATTTGGACAGACTGGAGAGCTGGGCAAAGAGGAACCTCACGAGCTTCAACAACAATAAGTGCAGAGTTCTGCACCTGGGAAAGAGTAATAAAGTGCACCAGTACAGATTGGGAGGTAATCTGCTAGAGAGCAGCTCCATGGAGAAGGACCTTGGAGTCCTGGTGGACAGCAAGTTCTCCATGGGACAACAATGTGCCCATGTGGCCAAGAAAGCCCATGGTATCCTGGGGTGCATTAAGAAGAGTGTGTCTTGCAGATCGAGGGAGGTACTCCTCCCCCTCTACTCTGCCCTAGTGAGACCTCACCTGGAGTACTGCATTCAATTCTGGGCTCCCCAATTCAAGATGGACGGAGATCTACTTGAATCCAGTGGAGTGCTACGAGGATGATTAAAGCATAGGAACACCTGCCTTCTGAGGAAAGGCTGAGAGACCTTGTGCTTTTTAATCTGGAGAAGAGAAGACTGAGAGGGGATCTAATTAATGTGTCTAAATAGATGAGGGCTGGATGTTATGAAGAAAGGGGCAACCTCTTTTCACTTGTGCCCTGCGGTAGGACAAGGGGCAATGGATGCAAGCTAGAGCACAGGAAGTTGAACCTCAACCTGAGGAGGAACTTCTTGATTGTGAGGGTTACAGAGCCCTGGAACAGGCTCCCCAGAGAGGTTATGGAGTCTCTTTCTCTGGAGACTTTCAAGACCCATCTGGATGCATTCTTGTGTAACCTGCCCTAGATTCTATGGTCCTGCTTGGCAGGGGGGTTGGACTTGATGATCTCCAGAGGTCCCTTCCAACCCCTAACATTCTATTCTGTGAATAACAATAACATTAATAACAACAGTAATAACAGTTCTGAGACCGGACAGTATTCTTATGACCAACATAAAAAGCAATAGTAATCTCAGGCCCCCATTTGAAATTAAAATTTTAAGTGAAGCAAAAGATCTTTATGCCATGCAGTCTGCTTTGTTTCATGGGTCAAATGTGTTTTGTTTAGTTTAATTCCTCTTTAGAATATCATTTTAAGAAACAGCAATATTTATACCTGAAGTGTTGGGACCCGAGTTGTGGGTCCCAAATTGGAGTTGACCTGTGGATGTGTCACAACCTAGCAGAATGTTTTGGTTTTCTTATTGACTTCATGTTCCAAAGCAGAACCTGTCTTCTTGTGTCTCTGTGGCTCTGCCCTTACCCAGGTGATCATGGTTGGGGTGGTGCGCAAGGCCAGGGCTACTTTAACCAGTAGCCGATCAGTCAGAAGAGCTTCCTGTTGGGTGTGGCTTCTGTTGAGGCTGCTTGTGTCTTGCTGAGCTCTCTCAGTGGTGTCCTTCCATGTGAAGGGCGACTGAGGGAGCCATCGATGTTCATTGTGTCCAGCAAATGACGCTAGCACCACAGTGGGGAGCGGAGGAGCTGGGCTCACAGGAACCTATGGCAGGACTGTCTGAAAGAAGACTTCTGAGGGAATGTTGCTGAGTTCAGTGTTGGCCAGTGTGATCACGCAACTGATGGCAGCATAAAATGATGATGGCTGAATCAACACAACAATACCTTAATCCTGAGAGCAAAATATCCATATGCTTCAAAAAAGAATTTTTGACATGATGATTTCTCAGCATTAAGAAAACATAGCTATGAGAAATCAAAAGAATTTCAAAAAGAAGCAGTCAAGAATTTACCCTGGAGAACCAAACTGCAGAATCACAGTAAGAGCCCATGTGAAAGAATCTAGGCAAAACGTACTTTCCAGAGACCAAATATCAACATGGAAGACCCTATAGAGATTAAGTTATTTGTGAAACAATGAAGGCAAAAACCTCCAAGTACCATGAAAGTAAGATAGTCTGTTGGGTTTTAATATAAACAAATAATATAAATTTCCTCACTGTGCTAAAAAGGGTCCTTTTTAGATCCTTAACATGGAAATGGTGGATTTAGGAAGATATCTCCTACTTGTTCTCTCACATGCAAATGCAGATATCATATCTTGTCTTAAAAGCTAAAAGTATAATGTAGTATGTGGTACAAAAGGCGGAAAATAATGGATATTTTTATGCCTACATTAACACCCACTTATTTCTAGCAATATTACTGCTTTTTTAAAAATATAATTTCAATTATGTTTGAATAAGAATTCTGAATGAACACTATTACTGAAAATGATCAGCCACATACATGCAGTATTAATATGTGTACCTCATATTTGTTTTACACCAGAAAAAAACAACATGTAAGTTCATTTTGAATCAGTTTATTAACATCTGGGAAAAATCAAATGAATATTTTCAATTTCTGTTTTAACTTCTAAAGTTTTTTTGAGTTTCAACTGAAATGATGGTTCAGATAATCTGATACCCCAGACTGGTAGGGCTGTTAGGTGTTTACTGAAGGATGAATAAAACATATTACTGGAGTTCCTTTGTCTTTCCTGTGATTGTAACCAGAGACTTTAAAAAAGCTTCATTTGCTTTCCCGTTCCTGGGATCCAGTGATCTAGCTATCTAGTGATGTAGAAAAGAATCACTGATAAAAATTTAAAGACATATTGACACTTCATTAAATATTAGTAAAGGAACTAAAACAAAAAATGGTGATTTTGGGTTTGGGTTTGTTTGGTGTTTTTTTTTTTCATTTTTTTCTGGTTAGAGAGAGTATTCTAATGAAGCAAAACCTTTATTTGCTGCAACCTGTTTCGGCTTTGTTTTTTTCACTCTTCTTCCTTTGTTCTACCATAATTGTTCTACCGCTTAATGTTAAGTGGTCTATGGTATCACAAGCAAGATTTATGGTTTCAGATATATTTTCACATGGTTTGGAATATTTTTAAGGGGGGAAAAAAGGGTACTATATGGATACTGTTTGTGTTTAAATACTTACATTTTTTCCTTATCAATTGTTTTTTCTTGAGGATATGGAGATTGTTATTAATTTCTTTTAAAATATATATTAAAAATATTACAAAGTATTGTTTTTTCATCACTTTGTACTGTGACTATTAGTTACATTTTCATAGAGTGTTCTATAGGACAGAAAATAACAAGTTCTGTCATAAGTATTATGCACTAATTCTGAAATATAAAGATAGCAGTTGATATTTTAATACTCAGAATATTTCATTAATTTACCTTAAGGCTTTTCCCTCCTTTCCAAAAAAAAAGGAAATTTTAATTTAATAAAAATAATATATCTATTTGAAATTACTGTAACTTTATAACAGAAAGTGAATAAATTGTGTTGTGATATCTCTTATTGAAAAGTAGAGTTAGCTTTCAGATGTGAATTCATCCCACAATTTGGTTAAATTAGACTCTTATTTATGGGCATATTATTTTCTTAATCTGAAAGAACATATCAGTAGACTCAAAATGCTGTAATATCCTTTGTCATAATTTTTTAAAACCTCAAAGTTTTAATCAGCTTTCATAAGTATAAACCAGAAAAAAATAGCAGAGTATACAGCTAAAAATAAGGATCCTCATTTGTAATTGTGAGTAAAAATTAAGTAACAAACAATAACTGTGGAAAAAATAATCCGGAACTATGAAAGTTGAGCTTTAATTAAATTAAAAAAACACAGAAGTGCATCTTTCTGTCTAGTCTCAATGTTCATTTTCTTCTTATGTAGTGTTACTTTTGCAACCATTTTACTAATGCTGTGCTGCCATCTTTTTTTGTGGTTGTTGAGGTTTTGTTTGCTTGTTTCCTGTCTTTCTGGTTGAATTTTTTTCTCAGGTAGAGATTGACTTGCTGCAGAGGCTGTTATTAATATCAAATGATGTATGGGGCTGTATGATTTCTGCAAGGTTCAGTTCACAAAAGGATTTGCAAATTAAACACAGCAGTCTTTAGTTCCTGGAATGTAAAAGGGTTTTGAAAGTTTAAGTGGAGATTTGGTTTCCAACTCTTTAAACTCTTAATTAAGTACTTGTTATTTCTAGATCATAGTAGTTTACTCTGTACTTCAGAACACATGGGATGGTCAAAACAAATGAAAAATATACTTAAGTAAGGACAATAAAAAGATATGAAATATAAAACACACAGATATATAGGAAAAAACCACAATGTAAAACTATGTATCGGTACTCAGGAGTTAAAGAAAAGAATCTCTGAAACATATACATAAATATATTTAACAATTTATAATTTCTACTTTCTTCTACTGCGTGTTGTGGGTAACCAGAAAAAAATATATTTTTCCTTATAAAGAGGGAAAATCCTAGCCTAGGAGTTACTCCTAATCCTGAGGGTGATGTATGACTTCACATAATTTGGACACATTTAAGCTTTGGGCTCTAGTAAACCTCTGACTGAACATGCCAAACTGTTCATAAATGGTAGCACAATGCTTCTTTACCAGCTTTGACACTCAGGTAATCCATCTATATTCAAAGCAGATTTGTATACTTCCCAAAATTTATATGCTGGAAATAGAGCCATGGTAAAACAGCTACAAGAAAGCTAAATACTAGTAAATAGATCACTGACAGAAAGCAAAAGGCAAAGAACCAGTCTGATATCACCTTAGCTGCAAAAAGGCCTCAAATGTACAGATTCTCAAACAATTTCTGCTGAACTGGGGATGATGAAGATCTAGAGTGTATTGGCAGTGTTAAGGAACTAGAGTTCATTTATACAGTATTTATTCCATTTATTTGATTTACAGTGCTATCTCAGCTGTCCTATACATAATTTCCCACCCTTTCTTTGCCCCCCTCTGACACAACAACTCCTTAAATTATTTCCAAATAACAACCTTTTAATTTAGTTTACATTTAGTAGCTAAATTTTTTCATTCCTTCTGTGTTGTTAAAAAAAAATAAAATAAAAATTGAGGGAAAACAATCTGTAGTGTAAAACTTTATCTTTTATTTACCTTTTACTTGTGAGATAAAAAGCTTACAGGTTAAATGAAAACACATGTATCATATTTACAGACCATTTAAAACTTTGATTAAAATGTTTTAAGAAGTTTCCATTTAAAAAGTTAAACCAACCAACATTAACATCTTCCTTTTCGGCTTTAGTTTGTCCTCTTCAGAGGAGTGAACACAAAAGCCAGGAAACCTGTGCTCTTTCCTTTTCTATGTCATGTTTTATAATACTGTGCTTTTTATTTATGAACTTTTACTCCACTAAGAAGTAAACTATTTGTATCTGCTTTTTGTGTTATCTCTGCTTAAGAACATTAAAGAAAAGATGTACAGTACAAAAAGTCTGAAATCAGGGAATTGTGCGACTTAAGCATATGGACTTTTTCTATTCAATATTTCTAGTGCGTGAAAAGAAAATATGGAGATAGAATCTATATGTATTTGAGGTTAGTTTCCAAATCAACTATTCAAGTAGACAATAGTTAAAAACAAACAAACAAACAAACAAAAAAAAAAAAAAAGAGGAAAGGAAATCATGGTTTAAACTGCCCCCTATCACATTCCAATAGGCAAAGCATGTCTTCTGTCTTTTTTTCCTTTAAGTTAATATGCCTGTTTAAATTTTGAGTTGCCTTACTAAACCACACAATTAGATTATTAGTTTGGAATTAACCCATCTTAAAGCTAGTTCTAATTAATTTAATCTTCAAAAGTATGGATACAATTCAGCTTCAGATTCCAGACATTGAAATTCATGTCTACAAACAGGCAACCAAATGTTAAGTAGCAGCATGTGAGTTGGTTTAGACACATCATAGAGCAAATAGATCTAGTCAGTAAAGTGGAATTCTGTCAGCTATTCAGCTCACGTTAAAGTAGACACATAAAGCAAACAAAAAGGACAGGATACATTTGCCTAATTGTAGTAATTTAATGTCATTAGAGATGTCCAAAGATATCTATTGCGTACAAGTATATCATCTGTACAGGTTTGGCAGATACAAAAAAAAGACTTGTGGCAGACCCTAGCTGGTAGTCCAAGAACAAAATTGCTGAATTATCTCTATAGTAACTGGAAAGATATGGGTGCTTCAGAAAACCAGTTAATTCTGTATGAAGTTGAATGTTTAAGACAGCCACCATGGGTCGTCCTCTGAAATGTCCACATTTGACTTCAGAAACAGTATAGCCAGTTAATCGGAATTAGAATTACGTACTTTCTAACTGTATAAATTATGAGGCTTAAAGTCTCATGAGATTAATCCCACAATTGCAGATGCAGCTGAAGTGTGATCATTGTTTACAGATGTATTTAAGGTGAAATTTGAATATTATTATTTGTATTATTCTGGCATTTACACATCATGCCCTCAATTCCAAATAAACTAAATCTCCTCTTCATCCTCAGGATATTATTTCCTCATTGTCTATATAACAAAAGTGTAACATTCTTTCCTCAGGTAAACCAATTAATTTCCTTGAAATAAAACCTAGATGTTCATTGGGGCACAGTTAACTCCAAGAGACCTACTATGTACTGCGTTTGAAATTGCAGTGTGTTTGATTCTAGTTGTTTTACACAGTCTTCTGATATTATTTTCAGCATTATTTTCACTGCAAATCTCTTAGAGTGCTCTTTGTTCACTTCCAAGGGTATGTAATGCATTTGCTCAAATTCATGCACTAATAAACAATGACAAATACATGCTCTAGAAGAAGTAAGTTCAGAACAACGTAAATGGGAGCCAGGCTGCAATACTTTCACTAAGGATACACATACAACAGAGCAGACAGGAACACATAATACAACACAGCAGACAGGAAACAGTCCAGGAGGTTCCTGGACTGTGTGGAAGATAATTTCCTGACCCAGTTGGTAAATGAGCCCACCAGGGGAGGGGCCTTGCTCGACTTGTTGCTCACAAACAGAGAGGGGCTGGTGAGTGATGTGGTGGTCGGAGGCCGTCTTGGGCTTAGTGACCATGAAATGATAAAATTTTCTATCCTTGCCCAAGTAAGGAGGGCGAGCAGCAAGACTATTGCCATGGACTTCCGAAGGGCAGACTTCAACCTGTTCAGAGCACTGGTTGAGAAAGTCCCTTGGAGTACAGTCCTAGAGGGCAAGGGGGTCCAGGAAGGCTGGACTTTTTTCAAGAAGGAACTCTTAAAGGCCCAGGAGCAGGCTGTCCCCATGTGTCGTAAGACGAACCGGCGGGGAAAACGACCGGCCTGGCTAAATAGGGAACTTTTGGCGGAACTTAGGAGAAAGAGGAGAGTCTACCACCTTTGGAAAAAGGGGCAGGCTACTCAAGAAGATTATAGGGATTTAGTTAGGTTATGCAGAAAGAACATTAGAGGGGCAAAAGCTCAGCTTGAACTCAGCCTGGCCACCGCTGCAAGAGACAATAAAAAGAGTTTTTACAAATATATTAACAACAAGAAAAGAACTAGGGAGAATCTCCATCCTTTACTGGATGCAAGGGGGAACATTGTTACCAAGGATGAGGAAAAGGCTGAGGTGCTTAATGCCTTCTTTGCCTCAGTCTTTAATAGTCAGTCTGGTTATCCTGATGGTATACAATCCCCTGAACTGGAAGATAGGAATGGAGACCAGAATAATCCCCTCA
>JAVFHW010055443.1:0-16816 GCA_032159205.1 Eurystomus glaucurus suahelicus | reverse complement strand
CCCATTAAGATTAAGGGAAATTTCAGGTCTCTTTAGGTCTTAAAAAGAAGTCACAGAAAAAGCTTTATAGAAAACAAAAAAATCTTTTTTAAAAAAAGTTGGTAATTTGCTAGTCATTGTAATGTATAGTGATGGATTCTTTAGCAGTGACATTGCTTTATTCCAAACAATCACCAGTCAGCAAATTGTTTTTAAAATGACACATTTACTGTTACCTATAATTTGATTCTATTACTATGTGCCTGGGATTTATAACTCCCCCACTGGATCTTTACCCCTTTCCTACCATTAAATTGTTTTCCTCTCTCCTTTTTCTTTTTTTTTTTTTTTTTTTGTCATTTTGGGTCCACGTACTTCTGGCATTCTTAAATGGCTGCATATTGACTCTAGAACTGTTAGCTGTTACTGGCTTGTTTGCAAAATGGAATCATGGTCCCAAATCAATATTTTGTGTTGAAAAATGCTTTCCAGGAGCCAACCAAAAATGAAAGAGAATGGTTATTCTAAAATATTTTTCTTATTTGATGTTAGCAAATTGTTTCAAAAATTCACATCTTCTTTTCTGTGCACAAACTGCCTACTAAAATGACTCTGATTCCAGCTGAAGTGTTTTTAAAGCACATACAACTCTAACCTTTCTTAATCTAATTTACATTTTAAAATGTTTGTGGTTCCAATTCAATTTGTGTTAATCCTGCCATGGAAATGTGGGAGGACACTGTTTAAAATACTAATAATTTTTTTCTGCTTTCAGACAGCCAAGCACAGAAAAGAAGAGTTCAGAGTTGGGAAAAGAAAGAAAACAGGCCTAGATTTGCTCATTTTTTTTGCTAAAATAGAGCCTCATACAGGACCAGTGTATCTGATCAGTGAATCTATTCACAGTAGAGGTTTCAGAACAAGCACAGATGGCCTGATAAATAAAGGAAAGAAAGTAGTGAAAGAAAATCAAGGTACTTCCATGTTGTAGAAAGTAGCTGTGGATGGAGGAGATGAAGAGACAGAGCCATTACCACTGGAACAGAGATTTGTTGCCATGGGAGCAGGAATAAGGATAGCTGGTACCCTGGAGGCAGCAACTAAGGGACAAGAAAAAAAAGAGAGGGTAAGAACTTGGAATGCTCTTCTCGCCAGAGTCTGTTTTAGGAAGCCCAAATTGCCCTATTCCCAACCCATGTATGACGGGACCAAGGCCAGAAATGCAAAGCTTTTTCCCCTTTGCAAGAGGAATATTAAGAACCTGTTAAAGAAATAGTTGGTTTTATTCTGATCAATTTGGAATTCATAGTTCTCTCTTCCCTTTGCAGTCATTTAAAATATATATATTATGTGAGAGACAAGGTGAACATCCATGCTCACAGGCTGATGTCTTGTGGAACACTAAGGAAAAGACAGAGGCGTTTACCCATGGGAACAGAAGACTTACCGTTTCTTCCCCTAAAAACACATAGATTGGCTCATAGAATTGCAGTGACAATTCTAATACTATAACGGTTTGGCCTGGGGAGAGACACAATTTTTCAAAACCTTGTTAAATACTCCTACTGATACTTTTCAGTAAAATGTATCACAAAAATTCAGGCAATATCATCGTGTCATGGCACATAGCCATACTTCAAGGGGGATAAAATTTGCTCTAGGATTTCACCATGGGTTTTTTTCGTTTTAAAGGAAGTTACTTTAAATTAGGTTGCCATTTCTTGTATATAAATCATTCATTGCAGCTTCCCACTTTCCCAAACAGCAGGCATTTTAAATAGAAAACATTAGCAAAGGAACATTTTTCGTTCCTATTTTCCAGGCACAGAGGTTACAAATGGTTAAATTTCTGTAGCATACTTAAAAAACAAATTTTGGACCCTCTGCCCCATGATTTACATGGAGAATTTTGTTCTCTTTCTTCCCCACAAGTCTGTCTTGCACTAATTTTCTTGCATTCTATGGTATGATCTTATTGTTCAAACTCTGTGACCAAAACCCCCACTTGTTAACCTTTTTTGAAAGTATTTTTTAATAAACACAAGCAGGACTTGTCACTGCAGCAAAAAAATAAAACTGCCTGTTATATGCAAAGTATATCTTTAATGGTGTTTAAAAAGGAGCTAAACATCTCTATGGGAATTCTTAAAACACTTATCTCTTAGGCCCTTATTTAGTTTTGCAAGTCTTTGTTGTTTAACAAGCTGGAGAAATGGGTCATCTAATGTTATATTAATCAGTAAATTAATATTTTAATTTGATTTTCTTTATAGTTGAGATGCTTGAGGCATCTCCAGTGTTTTCTCTCTCCATACACTGATGTTAAGCAGTATCATTACCATATTGTACCTTGGGGTTGTGAGATAACAGGGTCCAGTGATAGCTCTATTCTTAGGAGAGTGGGAGGTTTATGATGACACTTATACATTTTAAATGGCACATGGAGGCTCTCATGTAATGAAATGTCTTACAGCTGAGTCATAGCCTTTTCCACATTGGGCTTTTCAGTTCGTATACTTGAAATAACAGCTTTCAGGTCTGAGTAGGTGATACATTTCGGCAATCTTTTCAGTGTGTTGGGGTAGAAATCTCACTCATTCAGTTTTTCATGAACAGTCCTATTTTGAAGGTTGTTGATAAGTTGCAAGAGATAAGAGATAATAGATTAAAAGGAGAGAAAAGCAAAATGAATTTATTTTTTGACGGTTAAGTTCTAGTTTAATATAATTTTTCAAATATTCAGTAAATCAAATGCAGAAGAGAAACAAACCTTTATTTAGTATTATGGGCTCTAACTACCTTTTTGAAATCTACTTGGAAAATCAGAATTTGTGGTTAGACCAAGCCAAACTGTCCCATGGCCTTGTGTGTCTATACAACAGCTGACAAAGGAATTTTTCTCCTTTTTGCTCTCTTATGCATGACCTTATAACAGGTCAAAATAGTGCTAAGACAAAAATAGTTCTCAGGTCACTCTTAGGCTAGTATAAAGGAAGAAACAGTCTTTGTTCCATTTACCTCCTCAGTCACAATCTGACCTTCTCACCTTCTCCGTTCCCTCCAGACTCCATAATTGAGGATATTTACTGCATCAAATATCCCATGCCTAGCACAGTCCCCCTCCCTCTGCTACAAATACACAAATCACGTGTCCTAGACTATGTTCTCTCTGGTTCAATGATAAGTTACGTCTGAGTGAAAATATATGCTTGGTGATACCCTTACATACCAAGGTCAAAGCAAATAACATTCACACATTCCATATCACAGCCGGTTCACTCGCTATACTTCAGCACATGCACCATAACCATATATGACTGTAAAATAGCCAACAGTTTATTGTTTCTTGAGCTTCACTGGCTTTGTAACATAGTTATTCACAAAAATGCCTCTAAATGCAGGTTCCACTCTACACTTGCAATTATGCAGGTGCAAAACTGACCCAGCAGGAATATAGGCATGGTGACACTTTTTTTCTCTCACTCCTTCTCTCTTTCTTTTAATAACATAATGCCTGGGATGTGAAATTTCATTATAAACATTGCATGGCATGAGATTCTGGGTCTGGGGACCGAGTCATGTCTGGCAACCCTTAGTTGCAGTCAGAATCCTTTTTTCCCATCTCAGGATAGTGGTATCAACTTTCTGAAAGATAAATCCACCTGGATTCAGTCAGCCTCAAGGCCAGAAACGATGTGTGGGACATTAGCTGGATGATTGC
Organism: Eurystomus glaucurus suahelicus; assembly: GCA_032159205.1. Classification (NCBI taxonomy): domain Eukaryota; kingdom Metazoa; phylum Chordata; class Aves; order Coraciiformes; family Coraciidae; genus Eurystomus; species Eurystomus glaucurus. Next base: position 13,116 of record JAVFHW010055443.1, on the reverse strand, counting down.
ATCAAAAACTTTTGAAGTTAAAATGAATGGAAGAATCTAAATGAATGTGTTTGTTATCTTAATAGCAATAGAGTTAATAGGTAATCTTACACTATGAGATCCATGAAAACTAGTGATGATTCATTGAAAACTTGTGTGAATATGCACATTGGTTTTGATTGGTACTAGTTTCTTCTAAGGGAAGTACTGCATTTCACCCATTTTTTTACAAAAGCTTGTAACTAAGATAACACATCTCTGAATGTTTTTTGAACTAAGATGAAGTTCTGAGCCTAATTGGATGTCAAAATTCTTTTGAATTCAAGAGTAGGTTTGCCCCAGTTATAATATAAAGGACTTCTAGAAAAGTATGAAACTTCAGAGATGTTTGGCTTCATTGTGAACATTGCACACATCTCTAGCTATTGCCAGTATCAACGGAATGAGCTCGTGCTGCCAGATACTTCTCACTGAAAGTTGCAGGGACAGGTTTGACTGTGTATACAATTTTGAAGTCCCATCTTCTGGAGTCTTTACCAACAATAAATAGCATTTGTCTTCAAAGACAGTTTCACCAGCTCCAGAAGGTGCGAATCAATGGACTACATAAGCAGGGACAGCAGAAGGTGTCTTAAAAATGTCGGTGCCCCAGAAAATGAAATGCTGGGGCCTGAATTGTGGGCCCCAAGTTGGAGCTGACCTGTGAATGAGTCACAACCTAGAAGAATGTTTTGTTTTTCTGATTGGCTTCAGGTTCCAGAGGCAGAACCTGGCCCACCTGTGTATTTGTGGCTCTGCCCTCTGACCTCAAGCTGGTCATGGCTGGGGTGGTGGGCGAGGCCAGGGATATATCAACCAGAAGCCGATCAGCTGGAGGAGCTTCCTGTTGGGGCTGGTTGCATCTTGCTGAGATGTCTTGGTGGTGTCCTTCCATGTGAAGGGCCACTGGGGGGACCATCTCTGTCTGTTGTGTCCAGCAGGTGATGCTAGCACCACAGTGCACAGCAGAGGAGATGGGCCTGTAAGAACATATAACAGGACTGTCTGAAAGAAGACCATTGAGGGGTGTTGCTGAGTTCAGCGTTGGCCTGTGCGATCAGGCAACTGATGGCAGCCTAAAATGATGATGGCTGAACCAGCACAACAGAAGTAAACGTTCATTACAACAAAGACAGTCTGCTTAAATTAAACCACATAACCTAAGGGGCCTGGCTACCCTCCCATTTTTACCACACATGCAAAAACAAGTTAGGAAGAAGTGGCTTGTTCTAGCTACTTAAAAATTACATTGAAATTCCAATTCTTCTGTCCCAAAAGCATAGCAAAATTTTTTCTCTTTATTGGTTATTACTCCACTTCAGCTGAAACAGTACTGACTAAGATCAAAATCTCTTTGAAAAGATGACTTTAAACCTGATGAAATACCAGCACCCCTGCACTATGCCATCAGAGGGGTATTTTTGGAAAATGAATGTAAATCAATATTAATAACATAAACCAGAAATTGATTGATTTTGCCATTAAAAGATGTAATGGTGAAAGAGCCCGTATCTAATGATTTTTGTTAAAGTCTGTAAGTAACGTATTAATTAAACTGGAAACATGAAAATGTTTGAAGACATTTGTAAGACTTACTTGGGTCAACCAATTTTTAAAAGCAAAAGTTCTATCATTAATAAACTGGAGAAGGATCATAGCTGCTAAGCAATAGGGATGAAAGTCACATGAAAGGATGATTATGAGAAATCTGAAAAAAGAATTTGCAGTCTCCATCATTCTCTGTCTCTTACAGTCTAATAAGTTAACTTGTACTGACTGGCAAGAGAGGCGATAAAAACTGATAATTCTTTAAATGACACTAATTCCAGGATGTATGCAAAGTCTCACCAATTCCTTAGCATCTATCATGGACATATTAAATAACTCAAGATAGCAGATTAATATTGTGTAACATCTTCAGAAATTCTAAACCATCCATTCCAACATCCTTACTAGCATTGATTATGAACCACTGAATCAGTACTTTATGTTCATTTCCTTTCATTTGTTTTATTTTACACTGGGGAATATTTGCATTTGTACCGCATTCCTGCTTCAAGTCAAACACACTTTAAAATTCATACCTGCCTTAATGCTATAGTAACTTTGGTAACCTGCTATTGTCTGACAACTATGTCCATTCCCTCCTTCACCCAAAAAGGGGAGAATAGGAAAAAAGAAAAGAAAAAAAAATACAGAAGGAAAACAAAGAACTAAAAGGCCAGTGATTTGATAACAAAACCAACATAGAAAAAGCTAACTGAGAGATTTGGAAGTTAACAGCTAATGTATGTCAATAAAGTCCTAGTAATGATTTTTAAAAAAAAGAAGTTAACAAAAGCACCACCAACAAAATGAGGAGCTAGAAAGCACATTACAGCAATCAGTAAATCATTTTGAAAAAGAATCAAAATCACTACACAGAACTGAAAACCACTAAGTCCATCCTTATTGTCGAGCCTAATGTGATCCAATGTACTGTAGTGAGGGAATGGGAAGGAAGTGTCTACACCACATGTTGAATTAAAGGGAATCAACCAGCCATTTACTTTCATTTATTTAGTAACCTTCATGATGAGATCATCAAATATATTATCTCCTCAGGAATCATAGAAGCCTAGGACCTTGCTCTTTTTTCTAGCCCGTCCTTTCTAGTCTGTTTTTTCTGTCAGACTATTTGAACAGTTTAATGCATGTGTTTTTTCAGGGGGAGGGTTGTTTTCTTACTGAGAGAAAAAGATACAAAGATAATATTCTAGAAGGCTAATTTTAAGTCACTGTGAAGGATTCCCTACTGGACCTCTGAAGATTATCCTGTTTGTAAAGAGTCATGCCCACAACAGACTGTGTTAACTCAGACCAGTAGGAAATAATTTTACTGCGAGGGGTAGATAAAAGGAAAAAAGTTTCCTGTTCTGCAAAACCAATGTCAAACATATGGAGATCACTGCATTAAACAAGATCACTGCGTTAAACAGAGAGGACATCTTTTGTCCCTTTGGTAGGCAAGTGATCTGCTGTTGAAGTAATTTTCTCTCACAGGTGGGTCAGATGAACTGTGTTCGTTTCTTCTACTGCACTTCCACAATAGCAACCTGAAGCAACAGTCCTAGCTGTAGATAGTTGTGACACCTAAAGAAAGGTGAAATGGATTTCCCAATGGGTGAGAAGATTTCCGCTCCCCAAGGCAGTTACACAAACTGAAAAATCAGTAGGATACAAGCATCTGAATGACTCAATGGCTCACTGCAGTTCAGGATCACTTATCTGTGCTACCTATCAATGTCTTGGTAAAACTTACCTGACGTTTACAGGAGCATCCAGAAGTATTTATTTGGTAACTGTAGTCCCCTAAGTACAGTTCTTTGTGTAAGAAACACTGCCTCATCCTGTATAGTTCAGAATTAATTTGAGTAGTGCTATAGGACTTTGTATTGATTCATATTTCATAGAATTGTAGAATCAGCTTATAGTTGTTTATGCTATTTTGAAAGCAACAAAATAATTAAGTGCTTTTAGCTTTGAAGTTTCTTTCAGCTACCTCAAATCCACAGAAGTTCTTGAGTATTCAAAAACCTGGCATTTTTTCCCAACTGTAGCAGTCGGTCCAATAGTAGATACTACTCCACTTTGCAAATCTTGACTCAACTATGTCAGAACATTGTGGCAGGAAGATCACTATTTTAAGAGTTTCCCTGCTTGGGTGTGTACACAGTTTAAGATTAATTTTGCACTTCATGTTACCTCTAATACTCATACTCCCACATAGTTTAAGAAGATCTTTGTATTGAAATATGAAAGAGGTATCATATAGAAGGGATTTTTGTTGAACAAGTGTGGTTAAATTATACCTCTTTTCATAGAGATAAACTGGTTGTGTGTGTCCTGTTCTCTACCTGCTTCCATGCTAACAGCAACAAAGCCTCAAAGTTAAAATGAAATAAAGACAAAAACAGTTAAAAATGCACCATAGCGTTGTTGAAAGCCAAAGAATTTGTAAAGGAAGGAAGCCACAAGTTAAGTTCCTTCTTGCTTCTTGGAATAATTTCAGAGGCTTATTTTTCTCTCTCAGATAGCTTCTGCACAATTGTTTGTAGTTTTCACTTAGTAGTGGTGCCGATTGTCTATCTCAGCAGAGTTGAATTTTGAAAAATAAGCTGTTCATAGAAATTTTGATCTTTCACAAAATAAGGTCAAATTATTGTTATTTTTTTAAGTAGAAAACCTCTAATTAGTGATGGATTAATTATTCATAGAGCATAGATTATCTAAACCAGTATATTACTTTATTCTGTTCCAGATTGTCTGGTAAGGAATTTAAGTTCCTATGAATTTATTCATTGTTTTCATTAGATCTGTGAAGAGTTTATGTACTGAACTTCAGTACAAAGAGTAATTTGCTGACAATTTACTTCGAGTATTCACAGTTTGTAGAGCATAACCGTTAGCTAAATCATGTGGTTTTGTTTCTGCCTTCTAAATAGATGAATATTTTTTAAATGTGAAAATAACAAATAATGCTTAGCCAGTAACAAATTAAAAATAATGAATACCCTTTAGGTGATTTCTGATTTCCTTCTTCCTCCCATATTCATGCAACAAAAGCTGTTTGAGTAAACATTCACAAATACCAAAATGAAAGGGCATAGGCACACAGGAAGAATAGCTTTTCAATTGGTTACTTAAAAGTCTTCCATTAGGTGTCAGCTGCTTACATTTCCAAACATTATATCCCACAATAATGAATAAAAGACTTCCTAATAAAAGGAACTCAATATTATGAGTACCTACTCAAGACCAAGGTTAATAATGTGCCTTGCATGAGCACTTTGGCTTGCAGATACAGAGTTTGATTTAGGAATGGGTCACTCTCCTCAGACATGAAATATCCATCTGTTGTGTGAACAGTCATACTGAAGAGTGGATGAAATTTCTCTGACCAGATCAGAAGAAAGTCACTGAGTATTTTGTGATACCTGATCTCTACCTCAGCTTTGGAAACCTATTGAAGCAGCTCTACTTATTACACATTTGTCAGAATGCTAATTGGAAAAATGACTTCATTGTGTGAGTCATACAGTCACCTCTGTGGACCTCATTAGACTTAAATGAGCAGACTGAAGGCCAGAGCAATCATTCTGAGCACAACCATATGCTGATGAAGAAGCTCTCTCAGAAACAGGCTTGTGGCCAACTTTGGATACTTAAAAATGACTAGATGGAAGATAAAGGTCTTGGTGGCAGGAAATACATTGGATACACTCACATGTGTAGCATGTTCCCTTTCCCAGTAAAGGGCAATTTTAAAAACAAATCTTATAAAATGGTAGATTCACTAGGTGGTAAATTTTTAAATGGTTTGCAATGTTTTCAGTTAAGACAGGTGGCAGTAGAGCATGTTTGCATGTAGATGAGTGTTTCTTTGCAGGACAGGACATAATACTGGAAGTAAACCAAAACTTTTTCCTGGGCAATGAAGTAATTCCAGCCTGACTCAAATATTAGCAGCCACAAACAAGATAAATTATTGGTTGAGACAGTAACTTTCTTTGAGAAGCTAAGCTATATTCATGGAGCTGCTGCTTACCTATGTTTGAGAATTAGGTAGATCCAGATGAGGACTTCAGTAGAAAATGGGAACAACTCTGTCTCTTCCAGCAGCTAAAAGGTAATATGCAGCACCAGAACTAGTACAAAGAGAAAGAGAAAATTTACTGCTTCATTTAATATTTTTAACCTGAAAGATTCAGCTTATAGCATAGGCAAATTCAGGTGGGCTGAGGAAAATGTAATTTTAAGACATCTCATAGTAAACCAATGTTGATACTACAAGCTAAATCGAAGCAACATGGAATAGCAATCTTCTTATGATGTCATCCAAATTAAATATAAATTTGGAATGAGGCTTAGGGTGACTGTTGAGGTTTAAGTTCAATCCACCAGACCTACAACAGCTGCTGTCTGTTAACCCCCCTTCCCCCTCCCCCCCCTCCCCCCCCAAATAGAGGAAGAGGAAGAGAAAGAGGATAAGGGAGAGAGACTTATGGCCCCCTCCCTCCCCAAAAGGGAGAGGAAGGGAATGAAAAAGAGGCTTCTAGACTAGAAAAGAAAATGAAAACATCTTTAATAAAGGTAATAATAATAAAACGGGATACATACAATTATATACAGAACCAGTATCAAACCCAACCCCCCCTTAATAGCAATTATGTCACCGTCACCACTGAGGCTGTAGCAGGCACTGGCAAAGTCCCAGAATGGGCTCAGCAGCAGATGGAAAATTGGTTCAGGAACTGGATTCAGGAACACACAAATTAGGATCAAAGGCACAAGAAGGTCCAAGAAGGGAAGGCTGAGGGGAAGGGTCCAAGAAGGCAAGTAGGCTCCCCAAGGGAAGCGAAGGCCAGTGGAAGGATCCTGAAGGCAGACGGGAAGCAAAGACCAGTGGAGGGCCAACGGGGAGGGTTGAGACCCTCGTGATCCATCAGCTTTATACTGAATATGATATATATGGGATGGAATACCTCGCTGGTTAGTTTAGGGTCACCTGTCCTGGCTGTTCCTTCCTGCAGGTGCGGCCTTTCACTTTCTGCACCCCCTGATGTGGTACACAAGATCTAGCAGCGACCTTGGTCTGCATACCAATCCTTGGTAGTACTCTAAACATCAAGTGTTACCACTGCTAGAAGCAGACCCTGTCTGCAAAAACATGCTTCAGAAAGTGCAGTTAGTTAGAAAAGACTTGGTTGAAAAGTAAGATCACTGAACAGAATTGGTTTGGTTCTAACTCAGACCGGCTTGGTCAACAAACAGGGAATTAAATTCCATATATTTTTTTCAGAGGAGTAAAAAATTAATAATGTAGTAATTAAGATTTATGGCACAACCTCACTACAAACAAAACTGTTCAGATAGATAAAAGACTTCTATAATTACAGACATGTCTTAACTTAAATATATCTGTTTCAAAGCTGTAGATTATGGTACTTACATGGTTGTGAAAATCTCAACAGTCTGACCTTTATGAATTTTATGTCAACTACTCACATATGTTTGAACTTCAGAACAGTACACGATTTGCTTCATTTTCTCAGTTGCCATGCACACAGTCCTTCTATCTGACCTTGAAATAAACAAGAATGAAGAAAACATTTTCAAAAACTGACAGCTCAGTACAACTAAGTAGAAATAAAATAGGAGGCTTTTTAAAACCTACATTGTTACTACGACGTTTAAAGTAGCGGGAGAGCTTCAGAGGCTATTTTAAGTGGAGCTGCCAACAAGAAGACTGAAAATCTTGACATTCCCATCATCACTTAAGAGACAGAGTTGTGTCTACTCAACTCCGCCTTCCTGCATGATGAAAAATAAATCTGAGACATGGCCTTTAAGTATCAACCCCCCCAAAACTTTGCTCATGTGAATTATGTTCTTCCAAGAGACATGTTTCCATTATGTTTCTCAGTGTCATAATTGGTAACACAGAGGTGAAGACCATTTAACAAAAATGGCCATAAATTCCTAAGGGTAAAAGCAATCAAGTAACAATTGGTAGCAAAACAAGAGGATAAAAATAGGAAGTACAACACATTGCCTATTGTGTGAGCCTTCACATCCACTCAACACATGCTTTTTCCATTTACTGAGACACAGAAAATCTGTTCCTAAAGCACAGAATAAACAAAAAAACCCTAAAAAGTTACTTTTTGAACACATGCAGTAACCTGAGTATCTGCAACAAGACACCTAAAATTTAGAAGATCCTGACCTGATTTTGTCAAAAGATTTGGGATTCATAGGCCTTACCTTAGTCTTTATTTTCACTAAAGCTCTATTCAGAAATGATAAGCATCTATCAATTTGCGTATCACTTTTAAAGATACTTCTTAAATGAATTTGCTATTTCTATGGTTGGCTGTGGATTTATGTACTGCTATGTCGCTAATATGACTAATTGTTATTACGTAGCCAAAAAGTTGTCGTCTGAAAAATTCTTTCTTGCTTTCTTTGAAGACTCTTTGCACTTAGAGGTGCTGCCTACAGAACAAAATCTGGCATGCACAGCTACTTTCTCCCTCAGTGTTTCCAACTTTGAGCTTTTTCTAAAAAGCCAACCAAGTGATGAACAGCAGTGAAGATTATGTGAATCAGTTATTCTCTGTTTCAGTGCTACAATGTTATGGTGGTATCACTCACTAGCCACAGTCTGTATAATGCCTGTGGATATACAAATTCTTTGTCCTTCGTGTACCAAAGAATTCCTTGTTTCATCGCAGTGTCTGACTTCATGTCCATCCTTAAATTATTAACTACTGAAGCAACGTCTTCTTCTTTGAAAATACAAAACTATCTGCCAGTTGTTAGGTTTTCTCATATAAAAAATGCTTTTTTTAATAATCACATTAAAGAAAAATGTAAACATCTGCGTGGTAAAACTCTGCTATTATTAATTGAACACATAGGCTCAAAAGCAGAGTTGTCATTTCTTGAAGTGAATGTCCATATCTTATTTTAATACTTAAACATTATTTCAGTAATCAACAGAACTCATGGGAAAACTTGTGTTATTGTCTACACATGATTTATCACTGGTATTGCTTGCAGTCTATTTATTTCCACACACTGGAACTGTGACCTGAACATTTTAAAAGACAGGTTCAAGCACGTTTAATGTTTTGTTCAGTTACACTGCCAATATTTCGTCCAATGACAATAACACATTCCAATTGCCTTTTCATGAAGCCATCTTTCTCATTTATTATTTTTGTCCCCTTGGCAGGAAATATCCATAATGCTGACTGTTTTCCTTACCTTTCATTATCAGACAGGATAAATGGCAACATCACCACATGCTTCTCTGAGGTATAGATTAAGAGTTTTTTTTCCCCAGATTGTGCAACAGGTAACAGAGCAGAAGGTACTTTACAGTTTGCTGGTCAGACTACTAGTAAACTTGCATTTTTCTGAAGTTGCTTTCCTTTTCATAGATCTGTTGCCCATATGCATTTTCTTCAGTCATATTGCCACTTTGCCATTGCAGAATTTGCATTAGAAAATGGGAGGGAGAATGTCAGCCTCCTGATAAAAACACATGACCCTCTGCTCAGTGCACTGCATTTGCATTTCTAGTTGGCCATACTTCCAACACTACACTCAGAATTGTTCAAAGCTCTTAACTAAATGAAAATTTCCATTCCGTGGAGCAATGATGTTGCTCGCACAGTAGATCAACTGTTTGAGACTAGGCTTTACAAATATTTGGGCAAGACTTAACACTGCATCAGACACAGAGAACAATACACATACATGAGAGTGAACTCTGTCTCTGATTTAAGGTTTTCTTTAGTCTGATCACTGTTTCTACCAAATTTAAACAAACAAGGAAATGGGATGCAAGAAGCTAAAAAGTTACACACCATTAAGAAAATAAAAGAGTTCTTTTAGAATTGCTAATTTTTCACATAGCACATGCTGTGGGTTTAATTTATTATTAGTTATGCTGTTAAAATGAGTGAAAATGTGTCATTATACCTTAATAACCCTATTGTAAGTGCAAAGCACATCCTTAACTGGGGACCTACAAGTGACGCTTGTAGGATGCTTCCATAATGTAATGCAGACAAAGTCTATAGAATTAGTGTATATTTCAAGTGCTTATAAAATTTCTAAATATGTGTGAATTAAGAGTTGCTAAAATATGAATATGATAAAGAAAAATGTAACCCTTTTCAAAGTTTCACAGATCATACCATATGCCAATACCGTTCCTCTGCATAACCTTGGCCACACATTTTCAAGTTTAATACAGTTAATTTTCTCCACTCAATAACTATTTTGCGTCTGGTAGTCCAACTTCACAAATTGTGAAATTAATCATGTAATTGTGGCACATAGATACTACAGCTAGTACGATATACATGTTTTTCCTCTTATCTACCTATTACCTACAAAAATCATATAACACGTGCAAATTCATCTATGGGAGTGTCGCGTTCATATAACCATTACCTCAGTTTGCCCACTTTAACATATGGAAATAAAGATCTTCAGTACTCTAAGTTTCCTAGCCCTGGGGCTTACAGATCATTGCCATATGACACATGTTTCTGCGTGTATTGTTTAACTGTTGTTTTGGACTAACTCTTAATAAAATTTAATTGCATAATAATAATTATAATTGTATTTATATATCAATATAGATTTCCAAAGGCCTGGAAATACTTTCTGTAATTATTAAAAATTGTTTTGCAACATTGCCTTTCTCTTTTTTATTGTTTCCACATTACAGAAGTGCACTAAATTCAAAACCACTTTCCTTAGCTAATGTCAGTTGATGTACATCCAGGCCTGCGGTAGAGGAGGTTTGGTCTCACTTTCCAACTGGCTGCTAAAACCTGCTTCTTGCAAGCTCCACTCCTCACAATGCACTCGTTGTCCAGGGCTGCTGTGCCCTTCCTGAGAGCTGCAGCACTGATGCCAGGCTGTGCACAGCTTCTACTCTCCCTTCAGCCACCCACTCAAGCCTGTCCCCAGGTGTCAACACCCTGGCCCATCACTTTCACCCCCCAGCAGAAGCCATTGGTATTTATTTGGCAGAGCAAGGCTTCGTGAGCTTTGTGGCTCTGGAGCTACAGTGCAGGGCTGTCAGCTGGCCTTATCAGGCTGTGAAATTCCAGTGAAGCCAAGGGGATTTCTTCTGCTAAGTGGAAAGCATGTAGAAGGGCTGTCAGGATTGAGGTCTTACGTACTACATGAGTGGAAGAAGGAAAATGGAAATCTTTTCAATGAGCCTGTTTGCTTTGTAATACAAAAACACATAATGAAAGCACATTTTTATAATTGTAATTTTCTAATGTTTTATACTTTAGACTTATTTTTCATAGCAGTTTCTCTGATTTACTCATTTCAGTTTTTTATGTTATTTCTTTTTTTGTTGTTTTTGCCTGTTTATTATTGGCATATATTTTTAGTATTTTTCCTTTGGATTTTTTTTTAAATTGACAAGATTTCATCTCTGTTTGTTAAAGAGAACCAGCTGTTTTCTTCAGAGATAATTTTCTGAAGCTGTTGTGCGCCATAATTACACTGCAATTACACAGCAATATCCATAAAAGTAGATGAGGATTCTATGTGTCCTTCTGACTCATTAGAAGTTGCAAAAATGATGGATGCGATCTTTCCTAGCTTGACTATTGCCCTCTGTTGGCAGACCCAAGTCCTGTCATATTGAGAAAGAACTAAAGCAAGGAATAAGAGAAAGTCTTTGGAAGGAGTTTTAAGTTCAGTTCTGGTAATGGGAACAGTGAAATAGTATTGAAGCTGGAAAGTATTTTCTACATGTATTTTATGGAGAACACTTTGAGTGTTTTATTTAATGTTTGCAATAAATCAACGTTATATACATCTTGCATTCCATTTTCTGAGAAATCCTTTCTTTTTTCATGTAGGAAAATTACTTGAGCAATTATTCTCTTTTCAGTTCAGCCTCACACTCATGTAAATCCCTTATAAAAACCCTCAAACATTTGCTTCTCTTTAAAGATATGAACTGATTTCAGTCATCTCCGTTTTTTTTCCATTGTTCTGATATGAATTAGTTGAAAAAAGTCAGAATATGTTCATATGGCTTTGGAATACCTTAGATCTTCAGGTTCTAACTGTGGAAATGAATAAAATCAGAGATTTTCTCTCTTCACTCAGATCAAATCCAATTCCTTCTGAATCAACAGACAAAACCCCCAAAATTAGTTCCAGAATCAGTTCCCAAATATTTGAGATGACAGAAAAGAGTAATTTGGATGGAGAGGGAGGTGAGGTCTGGGGGGTTGGGAGGTTCACTAAATATTGACTCAGATAAGCTATTAAGTTTTCTTCATTTGTTTTCTGGTTAGCGTTTAGATTGGTGACTTCTAAAGATCCTGCATGATGAGCCAGAGCCAAAGCCAAGAGGCAGCAAGGCTGCTTGCACTGACTTTCAATGGACTCCTGTTCACTCCTGTCAGAGCAGCCACTGAACCCTCTCTGATCTTGATTTGCAAAAGGACTACGGATGGGGCAGAATTTCAGAAAAAAAAAAAAGTTTCATTAAGACCCTGAAAAGTTTGCTGTGAGTTGCAAGTCAGGAGATACCTATCACAAGTTAGTTTCTCCTGCATTCATTCATTTCAACCAGAGCTGGATGCTGATACCATTTCAAAACATTTACTTTGGCATGGGCAACAGGGAGTATTCTGGTTTTGTAGCCAACTGGTCAGCCAAAGCCTACAAGCCGATTATTAGTCCTCTAGTGACTTTCAGAAAACAGACTGTTTAAACACCAAAGTTAAACAAAACTCAGTTTAGAGAGTCCATTCTGAAAAAAAAATGGCATTGGGAAATGAATATGTGTTTTATTTTCAGTTGTATTTCTAGCTGTCACAGCATCTACAATGTGTCTCTTAGGTTGCAAAATTTTAAGATGCTCAGAATTAAAGTATTTCTTTTAACTCCAGGCAAGGACCAGATTTTCTTAAAGCTAACACAAGCACAGGAATAAATTTTCCAATGCTCACATTTGTTCAGTATTGATAGTTAAAGCAACTTGAGTGAAGATTCACAGGTCAATTACTTCTTGTTTAGCATCTCTGAGTTGACTTGAAATTATTTTATTTTGTCTCTTTTCTTTCTTTTCAGCAACAATCCATTAATATTTCTGAGAATTTTTTCCTGTGAAATTAGACTTGCACACCAAGACACTGTGAATGTAATCAGAAACCTACACCAGGAAAAATGGAAATGTGGAAAGACACCACATTTGTAAAATGAGGAACTAGCTATCTTTGTCCACTACAACTGCACTGCCAGTTTGCTGTTTGTGTAGGGCAGTAGTTCTTTCAACATATATGACAATTCATAATTGCAGGACTTTCGGCTTTTCTTCCATCTAGTGATTGCTGACTGAACTGTGTTGATTAGTTTTCAGTATAAGGCTTGGCAATGGTTCTGCAATCATTCTGCACAGCTCATACCAATGATCATACTTCATGAAGTATATTGTTGGAGTCACAGCTTTTTATCTGCTGGTCTTGTAAAGTGTAAATTTTCTGCAGTTTCACAGAA
>JAVFHW010055438.1:0-22166 GCA_032159205.1 Eurystomus glaucurus suahelicus | reverse complement strand
AAGAGCCCAGAATCACTGTTATGCAGATGTTAGTGGAGCTCACACATTCTGGTGACTTCAAAAAGATGTAGGCTTAACTGTGTCATGATTTGATAGAATACCAGTGGTACAAAGCAATTTAAGCATATTGGCATATAGCATGCGAATTTCTATATTGGAATCGAACAATAACAGCTTCCTAAATTATGTCTCAGTGTAGTATCACTGTTTCAGGATGCCTTGGGCCAATAGTGTGCCCAGGTGGCCAAGAGGGCCAACGGCATCCTGGCCTGTATCAGAAACGGTGTGACCAGCAGGAGTAGGGAGGTGATTGTGCCCCTGTACTCGCCACTTGTGAGACCATGCCTTGAGTACTGTGTCCAGTTCTGGGCACCACAGTACAAGAAGGACATTGAGGTGATGGAGTGGGTCCAGAGAAGGGCAACAAAGCTGGTGAGGAGTCTGGAAAGCATGCGTTATGAAGAGTGGCTGAGGGAACTGGAGCTGTTCAGTCTGGAGAAGAGGAGACTGAGAGGAGACCATATTGCTCTCTACAGCTACCTGAAAGGAGGTTGTAGCAAGGATGGTGTTGGTCTCTTCTCCCAGATTACTAATGATAGAATGAGAGGAAATGGCCTCAAGTTGCATCAGAGGAGGTTTAGATTAGATATTAGGAAGAAATTCTTTACTGAGAGAGCGGTTAGGCACCGGAACGGACTCCACCCCTAGGGAGGGGGTGGAGTCACCATCCCTGGAGGTGTTTAAAAAACAAGTAGATGGAGCACTTGAGGGTATGGTCTAGTGGCTAGTGAGATGTTAGGATGAAGGTTGGACTTGATGATCCTGGTGGTCCTTTCCAACCATAACGATTCTATGATTCAGTTAGGAGATAAAATGCCACATACTGCAAACCCTGTCAGAAATGTCATTAAATCATTTTAGCCACAACTTTGCTTGAAGAATTCAATTGCCTTCCCTTGAAAGACTGTCCTCCATGACTGGGAAGCATCAAGCCTCAGTATTCATAGAACCATAAAACCATAGAAACATTCTGGTTGGAAGAGACCTTCAAAATCATGAAGTCCAATCATTAACCCAGCACTGCTAAGTCACCACTAAAGCATGTCCCCAAGCACTACATCTACATGTTTTTAAATACCTCCAGGGATGGTGACTCCATCACATCCCTGGGCAGCCTGTTCCACTGATTGACAACCCTTTTGATGAAGAAATTTTTCCTATTATCCAATCTAAACCTTCTCTGGCTCAACTTGAGGCCATTTCCTCTCATCCTACCACTTGTTACAGGAGAACAGACCAACTCTCACCTCACTACAACCTTCTTTCAGGTAGTTATAGAGAGCAAGAAGTCTTCCCTGAGTGTCCTTTTCTCCGGGCTAAACAAACCCCAGTCCCTCTGTCACTCCTTCTAAGACTTGTTCTCTAGACCTGTCACCAGCTTTGTCGTCTTTCTTTGGATACAGTCCAGCACCTCAATGTTCTTTTTGTAGTGAGAGACCCAAAACTGAATGTAGTATTTGAGCTGTGGCCTCAGAAGTGCTGAGTAGAGAGGGATGATCACTTCCCTAGTCCTGATGATGACACTATTTCTGATACAAGCCAGGATGCTGTTGGCCTTCTTAGCCACCTGGTCACACTGCCAGCTCATATTCAGCTGGCTGTTGACCAGCACTCCCAGGACCTTTTCTGCAGGGCAGCTTTCCAGACACTCTCCCTCAAGCTTGTAGTGTTGCATGGGCTTGTTGTGACTCCAGTGCAGGACCTGGCACTTGGCCTTATTGAACCTCATATGATTGGCCTTGACCCATCAATCCAGCCTGTCCAGATCCCTCTGTAGAGCCTTTCTACACTCAAAAAGATCAACACACCCACCTAACATGGTTCACCTGCAAACTTACTGAGAGTGCACTCAATCCCCTCATCCAGATCATTGATAAAGATATTGAAGAGGACAGGACCCAGTACTGAGCCCTGGGAAACACCATTTGTGACAAGCCACCAACTGGATTTAGCTCTGTTCACCACCACTCTTTGGGCCCAGCCATACAGCCAATTTTTTATCCAGCAAAGCGTAAACCCATCCAAGCCATGAGTAGCCAAGAGGATGGTGTGGGAAACAGTGCCAAAGGCTGTACTAATGTCCAGGTAAACAACAGCCACAGCCTTTCCCTTATCCACTAAGCAAGGTCATCTTGTCATAGAAGGAGATCAGGTTAGTCAAGCAGGACCTACCTTTCAAAAACCCATGCTGACTGCGTCTGATCATCTGGTTGTCCTGTATGTTCTGTGTGATGGCACTCAAGATTATATGCTCCATAACCTTCCCTGGCACCGAGGTCAGACTGACAGGCGTGTAGTTCTCTGGATCCTGTTCTGGCCCTTCTTGTAACTATGTGTCATGTTTGCTAACCTCCAATCAACTGGGACCTCCCCAGTTAGCCGGGATAAATGATGGAAATCTCCTGACTATAGTTTCCACACTCCTTGGCATTGAAAAGATCATGTAAATACATATGGAAGCAAAATACACATTTTTGATGGGGAAAGGTTTGCTTCAACTACCCTTGACAATGTGGGTTCTAGCACTTTGTGATTTTGAAAATCACACATGCGAAATATATTAGTCGCTGTGTGAACAGAGAAGGATGTTAAGAATTCATGAAGTTGAGTTTAGATTTAACATTCAAGAAGTGATATTAACTTGTTATGTATGTGTCACAGTCCACTGGGGACTCGTGATGGTTTTTGTTGTGATCTTGAAGTACAAAAATTAAGGCCACTGCACCAAAAGGGATTGGTTACAATCAAAATTACTTACAAAAGATTCATTTTATAACTGCCTATAGATAGGCACAATAAAAGGAAAAAAAAAAAAAAAGAGGAAAAAGCAGGCGAAGATAGAGAAAGAGAGAATAGTTACCACCACAGATCCTGCGGTGTCCCGTTGGTCCTGTTGATCCTGTTGATCTTCATTGAGGAAGGACTCTGACTCCTCATTTCTCAGTGCTGTCTTTTATGATACGTCACTCCGTCTCTCCTCCAAAACTCTCTGCCTTTTCTCTGAACATACTATCCTAACTCCTCCTTCTCTGGTGGCACCATTGCTTATGCCCAGTGTCATCTCTAGGGGGCCTCAGGTGGTCCCACGACCACCTCAGAGTCCTTAGCACCCGAAAAGTGCCGTGTCCTCCATTTGACTCTGACCCGGGCGCATGTGTAGAAGGGTGAGTAACAACATGAGTCCAAAATATTGGCCAAGTTCCTCATTACAGTTCTCCAGAGGGGAACGTTACATTTTAACTGGACGTACAGCATGGGCAGAGCATTTGGGACGACAAGGTTGAGAAAATGCCAGTCATCCATCCTTGAACTGACTCTCACACTATGGGAATACAATGATGATTGTTTTCATGGAGTGCACATAGACATGTTACCATCCAGAATAAACTGAAGTAGCCACTGTAATTAAAATAACTTAATTTGACTCTTCTCCGAGTGAAATTTCAGACTGACCCACGTGGAAAGCATCAAGCAGAATTTTCCTTCCTGAAATAAAATTGTTCTTTCTGACAGGTGCCTGTGTTTCACAATAGTATCCATGATGCAGCAATGGAAACTAACTGAAGACGGTGTTGAGTAAAATGTTCAGTATAGGGTAAATGTAATAACTCAGATAATACCTTCTGATAGGTAATTTCCTCTCATATTTGATAATATTCTTGGTAAGTAGAACACAGCTGAAAGAGGAAGACAGCAATGTGTCCGTATGTCTAAACACAAAATCAGTTTAACTATCATAATAAGAGAATTTAAGATATGCATTTGGAAAAAGCTTTTTAGCACAGACAGAAGCAATGGGATGTATTGCTTAAGGACAACATGTAGTTCTTATGGCTGGATTTTAAGCACAAGGAAAAGATATATCTGTTGGGAATGCCCTAGGAATAGGTCATTTTGGTTTTGCAGATAGAAACTATTATTCCAGGTCATATTGAAGCCCCATTTTTCATGAATATATATGATACAAAACATTTACAGTGATTGCAAGTCTAAGCTTTCTTTGACAGCAAGAGCAGTATAAGACTAAAATATTCAAAGGTAAAGTATGTAGACCTCTCCCTGTACAAATGCATGTTACTTGCTGGTATACTAATTTGAAACAGTTACACATCTTCTGGGTCAAAAAAGCCTCCAGGTGATGAAATCTGGAGTGTAACTAATCTGCAGAACAGATTAAAGATGTATTACACGAAGTGTTTGTAGAATTGGTAAACCTGATGCTGCACATTTGAAGACTACTATTTTCAAAAGCTTTTAAACTAAATCAACATTTACCACTTAAGCCTTCCCATCTCACTTAACGGTGGAAAGCAAAGCACTGAATTTATGACCATCCTTTAGATTCCCTCTAAAGACAACAGAGGAAGTTAAATGCTTCTGGAAGGTTACCTTGTTTTAAGATGATTGTTCAAGCTAGATGGTTACCATCAATCTCCACTGACTACCAGGGCAGTCAACAGGAACAGCCAAGTCAAGGCATCTCCAACAGCTGCAATAGCATGAGCGAACACCTCCCAGAAACTGAGAGTTATTTGTACTCTTTCATATGAAAACATATTTAGAATATTTATAAGGTGTCTCTGAGGCTATCTGAATTGAAGACTACTTTTAACACAGACGAGAAAGCCTTCCTAGATTTTAAATTGAAGGAATGTATCTGGGTTTGGATGCTTAAGGAGCCTACTATGGGTCTCTGAGGTTTCATTATTATTGTCCTTGCTAAGATCTGCCCTCAAAAATACTTACCTGATTCTGCTCTTCCTTTCCCTTCAGAGGCACCATATGCATAGTGCTCCCTGATTAACTGTATCCTCACATTCAGTCAGGCTAAAGAATTTTCCTTTTCAGGTGATTTCAGTTGTTACACAGAAACTTGTTAAGTGAGAAAATTTCTTTCAACTGCATTCAAAACTACTGACAGCTGAGACGGATTAAATGCTAAACCAAAGCTGAAATATTTAATCAATCACAAAGTAGATTTCTTTGAAGCTGGGAGAAAGCAGGGGACTACATTCCGTAACTATGACGTATTTGTGTGTTTTTATAACACCCTTCAATCAATGATCTTGAAGAAATTCCTGACAACTTTCAGAAAGGTTTTAGAACACAAAAGAAGTGGTGGAGTCAAACAAAATATTTTTTTCTTTCTTCTTAATGTAGATTTCCTAGAATGTGGTACTTGTTATTTTCTAACCCAGACACATCAGAGACATGGATAATGAATTATTTGGTTAAAATGAAATTTGTTTTTAACTGGAACTAGGCAAAAAACTTCAGGAAAGAGTAATCTTCTTGGTATATATTTCACAGACTGCAGCTAGCTAAATAAAATTCACGTCAATGTGACGAGTGAAAGAAAAACAATTGAATTTCCTAAGGAGAAGTTAATAAAAAATGAGATCTCATCAGCCTACATCCTGTTTAAGTTTGGATTTATATATCCAAAATCCACTTATTATTTGAAGCAGAAGACTAGTTTGCCTACTTCCCAGGACAATTTGTTCTTTACATAACCTTACCTTACTAAACTCCCTTCTCATTAACTTGGAAATCCTTTGAGTCTATCTCCCACACACTATCCAGCATTCATAGAAAGACCTTCTCTGGTAAGATAAGAATATTCATCACAATCCAGGCTTGGGATGAAAAGCACAGAAGCTTCATTTGCATTCCTGGAAATACACAAAAGTTTAAGTTTGTCAGGACTACTGATAACTTCATTTGACATGGTGGTAATATTTCCCTTGCATGTAATCATTCTCTGGTTAGGAGATTTATTCAGAAGAAAGTCATTTAGTCCGATTTTATTGGAGGAGTACTCAAAAGACACAGGTCAGCTAGAACGTGACTTGAGCTTACCATTAATTATTGTTCAGTCTTATTTAGTTAGTTACCTTTTTTTCAGAGGGACAAAAGATGGGCCGGGCAGCCCAGCCACCTCAACCAGGATAATTTCATTAATTTAAGACTATTGTGCCAAAAACAGGAAGCCATATCATCATGCCTTTTCAATTCTCAGGAGAAAATTAAGTATACTGAATCCCAAAGGGATGGAGGCATTTTATATATAGCACTAGTTCCCTTGTATTCCCAATGGGTATAACTGAAACATATTTTAAGAAGACTTGGTCATTTTATGGAGCCATTTATGTTTTCTCTACAGTCAATGGACAGAAAGAAATGGATAGAAAAAAAACAACTAAATTAATCTGGAAGTCCCCTTCAGAATTACTCAAGGATCAACCCCCGTCTTCTCCCATTTTAGCACAATGCTGTGTGCTATCATGACAGTACATGTCCAGTTTTGATTAACACACATTCATCCAAAATACCAAAAGAAGCAATACGATTCTTTCTATAGGGGGTGATGAAAATATAGTCCATGCTATGCTACAGTGTTGTTTATCCTGTTTTGCCAAAGCAACCACTTATTCCAATATTGTAATCATCCCAAATGTGCCAGTTACTTTAATCACCTGGAAGTCATCCCCACTGCACATATGAACACTAAGAAGTTGTGCCTGTAGGCTTGATGGAGGAAGAGGAGAAAGCATAGGAAACTAGAGAGGAGGTGGGATAAAAGTGATGGCTCACATGTAATTGAGCTGTTACAGTGCACTTCTCTTGCTTCTCTGTGATGGGGACCTGAGGGACAACTGGCTACCAAACTTCAACCTGGATGAGCCAGATCATAGAGAGTGAGGGCTACGGCTGGAGCCTGGACAAACGGGGCCTGGGCAGGGACTCTGGGCAGACATGATTGAGGCTGACTGCTCTGAGGTTTGAGAGACTCTCAGACGTTCACATACTGGTGAATGAAGAGAGAGTGGGGTAAGCCAGGGAGGTCATGCCCACTGGAGGACCCCTGCCCTGGTGAGCTGGAGAGAAGGAAGAGAACTTGCTGCTGGTGGTGATGTCTGTGTGCATGCTGCTGGTGTTTGTGTGGGTGCTGTGAATGGCACTGCTTTCTGCACTGATCTTTGCAGCCAGGCATTTGTTTGTGTGTGTTCTCAGAGGAGAACTCCCCTGGGTTTTAAAGTCCACTAGATTTGGCTTCTTTTAGCATCTCCTCTGGGCTTTGGCTCCATTTATGGAGGTTTTGACAATTTCCTTGCTTGTAATTCAAGGTGTCTGGTGTCTGTTAACAACACTGACAGTCAACCACTGTCAATATTTATACCACTACAAATGCTTACTGTAAATATGTTGCACTGGTATATATCAAGATTTCCACCTGTATACAAGAAATAATTACACCTTGCTTAAGTTTCATTGTATTAGGTCACCAATTTCAGCCTCATTAATGTGGTTACACCAATGGGAAAATTGCTTGGAACAGTCCTTGTCTGTGAAGAATCAGTTCCCTAAATGACTGAAAGATTTAATTTGTTCATTTTTATCACATTAGCTCTGGCCATGTTTCACATTCTCAATGGTATGTAGTTTTCCTGAAGGGAGCTGCAGAAAAGGATGCATGATCTGCATCCGGACTTCTATCCGTACTACACATCATTGTGTAGTAGTCTGGAAACCCATTTCAGTAGTTACTTTTCTTTTTTTGTAGTGTGTTGTGCATGTCATGTATTAAATATCTGTCACAGTTTAACTAACAGATGTGGATTTTAGGTTGCTCATCCTTTCATTATTTGACTAACATTAGTTAGAATTACTAATCTTTTTGTAATGCATATGTATTTTTAACAATGAAAGAATAAAAAATATTTCCTATAACTGAATGTACTTTAATTTTGGATTTCTCACCAATTGTGAAAAAGGTCAGCTTCATTGTTCCCATACACAGGATTATCACCAGAATTTTCAATATATTCACATGGGAACTGCAATTTCTATTAGATCTACACAAGAAATAATACATACATATGAATCAGGAAGAGATCTATGCAAATACAGCTTTTCCTTCTGCTGTTTGAAGATCTCCCTCAGAGTATTTCTCCATGTACATCTCTGCACATTCTACAGCATAATTGAATATAGGTTCTGTTTTGTAGAAAGATTATTTATTGAAACAGATATTCATAATGTTGCACCTTGGTCCGCACTGGAAAATTACAGAGGGTGTTTTGTCACTTTGATATCGAAACATAAGGCTCCTCTCTAAGAACACAAGCAATCATAATGCTTCCTGCAGCAACGCAGAGAGCACTGGGGAACAGCAGAGAGAAGGCAAGGTTTGTTACTATGTGCTATCGCCCTGCTTTCCCCCTTCCCTTGCCCTCCGGCAGCTGGCTGGTCCCTCTGTAGCTGTGTGGTTCAGTGCCTTGGCCACCGCTAAAACAAATTACAGTGGCTGAGCATGCTGCTGGGGTGCTAGCCCCAGCCCTTGAGGGACAAGAATAAATACAATTCTGTATCTCCTCTTTTCAGGAAAGGAATTGTGTTGACCTATCTTAATGAAATATGTTACACTGATTTCATTAATGTTTGCAGGGTGCTTTGATACCCCCCAGAATCAGGTTAAATGGAGCTGTAAAGTATAATCATCATTATTTGCCTAACATGAAGACCTAGTATTAAATGTATGAAAGTCCTGTTCTCTATGGATAAAACGTGGAACTATATATAGTGTCACCTTCATTTTCCTTTTCTAACTGCACATATTAGGTAGTAGGCTGAATTGTTTTTGCACATGTGAACAGTGCCACCCACTGTTCTACAGAAATTTCTCTCTGCTCTGCACTGTCTTATGCTGCATTTGTCTGGCACCTCCATTTCCTTGTCTTTATTTGCTGTACCACAGGTATATGTCACAAAATGGCAATTTATCTCCTGTGCATGTTCACTTCACTTGGGCTATCAGGCTAGTTCACACACCTAAGCCAGTAATAAATACTGCAGCTATTGTATCCATGCACTGATCCACAAACCAGCTGTAGACAGTTTGTGGAACAGACTTTTCAAATGGCAGTAGCTGCCTGTGTTCTAAATATATAGTCTGTTTAATTCTCTTTTTTTTTAACTGAAATCTCAAACCCTCTCTTCATCTCTGCAGATGAAGCTGCAGGATGATGATGAATGTTTCAGGTCTGTGAGAAATAATCAGCTCCACTAGGTACAATCCAAAATTTACTGAAGGTAAGGGAAGCTTCTAATCTTGAATCTGCCCCTTTCAGAGGGAGCAAATGCTACAAAACTATACATCTATTCTTTTCTTCCAAACATCCTGGTATGCCAAACGAGCTATTCAGAGTTCAGCATGCAGACACCCTACCTTGTTATCACATTTCCTCTTCATCTTAATGTATGACAGCATAAAACATTTCTCTTCTGTCCAGTGAAAGGCTGAAATTAATTATGAGGTCGAGAACTGTTGTTTCGTATCACTTTTGTCTTCTTTGGACAGTATCAGACAAATCTACACATCTTAATGTGCCAAAAAACAGTGATTTTTTCGCCACCTCATCTCCCTCCAGAGCAAGTTTGGCAATAATCAACAACAAACTACATACTTAAAGAAAACAAAAATGTTGTCCCACTCCCCACTAACTAATTAGCTGGCGGCTATCTAGATACACACTTTGGTTTCCTCATGATTTGGTTCTCTCACTACAGTTTATGTTTGCACAGGAAAATGGTTCAGTTAAGGGTCAGCCTGCTAAACTGGCCACAAACCATAAGTAGAAATGAGCAAAAAGAATAAAAAACTGGGTAATTCATTTCCATTTTCAGAAGCATCCTTGGCTTGTGGATGTTGTGGAAACCTAGAAGAAAACCAGTAAGTATGCATATAAGTGGAGTTACTTTAAAATGTGATCTCAGGTACTCCAGGTACTCTTGTGTGAGCATTTTACCCAAAGCCCTCTATAGCTGCTAAAGAGAATTAAAATACTGCTAACGAAACTTCAGTAGTACCAAGCCTGTAAGGACTAAGATAGGTATGCATAAACTCTGTTAGTCTAAGACTTCCTAAATCCATCAGTAACATAGGCATGCCAGCAATAAGAATGAGGAATTCTGAAGATTTCACATACTGATAAAAAAATAACTAGGAAGAAAAGTGTTTGTCTACAGCGTTCTAGGAACAGAAGAAGACAGGACAACGCTTGCTTTAGTTTGAAAGCACAGGCAGTGAAAAAGGGAGAAAACCAGCTGATTTCTGCTTGGAGATGTCCACAATTAAGGAAAAAATCTCAGGGAGACTGAACACATGAGGCTCTCTGAAGTTTCCTTAATGTATATCATATCTCAAATATGAGAGGAAATCACCTATCAAAAGGTATTATCTGAGTTACTACGTTTACCCTATACTGAACATTTTCTTCAACACCGTCTTCAGTTAGTTTCCATAGCTGTATCATGGATACTATTGTGAAACACAGGCATCTGTCAGGAAGAACAATTTTATTTTAGGAAGGAAAATTCTGCTTGATGCTTTCCACGTGGGTCAGTCTGAAATTTCACTCAGAGAGGAGTTAAATTAAGGAATGCTAGAGCTACTTGACTCGTTGTGTATTAAGAAAATATGTTATTGTCCATAATTATGATTTTAATAACAGTAAACTTGGTTATGACTACCAAAATTCTATTTGGTAAGGAAGGAAAATGGCTTTCTTACATTCATAATTTGAAATTAATCTAGATAGGTGTCTGAAAATGCAGATAAGTATTTAATTACATTTTCAGAAATACTCATCACTAAAACCCACTGATTCCAAAAATCTAATTATTGGCACATATTATATTTGCAGAGGTGTTGCTATTCCAGGACATGAATTATATGGGACAGACAGACATTGTTGTACTAGTAATAGGGCAGTAGTTTATAAAAGATTACTTAGAGTCAAAGCAGATAAATGAATTTGCCATGCTAGCTCACAACACAGAGTATATATTACAAGTAATAATATCACTACAGTATTGCCAGATTGAGACAGCATCTGATGCGATGCTGTGATAGCTGAGATAGGTCTAAAAAGTTGCAAAACTAGGAGACAGAGTATGTGGGATTGCTCAAATATATAATTATGAGACATTACAGACAATTCTGATGCTACATTTTTAGACACGATAAATGGAGCAGCTAGTCTGAGAAGACAGCCCAAGAAAAGCAATATAATTTCCCACAAGTTCTAAAGGAAATCAATTCACTGCCATGTGTAACCATGCACTTAAAAGTGTTTCAGTATCAAGCGTAGAAAGTAGTAAATAGGATGACAATTTTTACAAAGGGCTCTGGGAACTCCAGAGAAGTAAATCTGAAATTGTACCAAGCAAATTCTTGGAAAGTATAATAAACAGTAAAATTAAAGAAATAGTCTGTCAGAGCTGAGAGCTCTCCCTCCACAGAGCCAGCCTGGCCCCAAGGAGGATTTTCATATCAAAAATGTATTTCCAAATCAAAAGCGTGGGATCCCTGGATGGGAATGGAGCATGTGTTGGTCTACTTTTTACTGAACGGAGCTAAGACAAGCTCTGTTTAATTTTGGGTCATATATTTGTAAAGCATGAAGCAGAGGATGTTACATTAGCATGTGTTTGTAAATCTGACTGTGACTGTGACTCCTTCCTTGTGCCATCACTACACAGAGCAGGGCACCACTCCAGTCTGCCCTCTACTAGGAGGCCTCCTGGAGCAGGGCACCAAACATCACATCCTCCACTATGAGGCACCATCACATCACAACTGGCCCCATGAGGCTGCTGAGGAGTGCCAGGCAAACTAAGTGAAAGGCGCTGCTGCAACTCTACATATGATGATACTTTGTAAAATGAAAGCAGAAAGCCCAGGGCAAGCCATCTCTTCTCTTCAAGGCAATGTGTTGATTGCCACCGTGTTTGGTGACAGGGGAGCAGCTGAAGAAGCCTGACACATCTCCCCCACACCTCATCTCCCAACCCCGTCTCCAGTGAGGCCAGACATGGGCTAAACTACTCACATAAGGTATTCTAATCCCACCAGAACTTTTAAGAAGCATGTCTTTGAATACTAAATAGTTTATTTTAATTCTCTCTTTTGGGTTTGGATTATGAACAAAAGTTCAACACTTTCTTCACAAACACAGAAGCCAAGACTTTGATTTTACCTTGTATGACAATAAAAAATGAGATTATTGTCTAGCATCACAGGAGTTATGGAACCAAGGCTTTACAGAAAACAGGAAAATAACATGAGATTTTAAAGAGAGTTGTAGAACTTGAAGTAGAGATTCATAATAAAGGGGTGATTACCCATAAATGGAGTTAGAGGGAATCTCATCCCGTAGGAAAAGTAAAAAAAAAACAAATCTTTCACCTGCACTGGAAAATATAGATTAATAAAAATAAAATTCAAAATTCAAAATCATTTCACTATTGAAACACTGTAAGAGTCTTACCGAATATCTGAATATGGTAATGTAAAAACGTATTTGTGTTTATAACTGAAAAGCCAACTTTGTGACTTACCTTCACTTTTTGGTATCATATCTTACAGTTATATTGCAGGGATCACATGATAAACTAAAAGATAAGACCAGATCCAGCTCCAGTCTAGATTAGGGCCCCTGTGCAGCAGCATATTTTATGTGCCTCAGAAGGCCAAATTAGGGATCACAGCTCACCTCTGCTCCAAGGCAACTTCACTCCAGTGTAGGACACTCAGGCAAAGGCAGGGACTCTCATCTAAATAAAACCGGTGACATTCCCCCATCAGGAATGCATCTTCTTGTTGTTAGATGTTTTCAAACTAGGCCTAGGTCTCCTCAGCAGCATCTGCATGTATATTATCATGGTTCTGCTGGCATCCAGAACGTGGAATTAAGTGGAACAAACAGAAGCTGAGCAGGAGCAGCACCAGATGACCTCCAGAGGCCTCTTCCAACCTCAGCTATCCTGTGATTTTGTCTAATCAAAATTTACTAAATGAACAGATACTACTGGCCTGCTTATGAACAGCAAGTAAACTTTGGTGCCCTTTTTAAGTGGGTGAATTAGATTAATTTCCCTAGGCTCTCTCTGTAGTTAACATGTTATGCCTTTTCCCTGTCCACCATAAGAAATCTAGAGACATTGTTCAAGCCAGCTGTGAGGGTTCAAGGACATGATGCAGAATTTCTTAGCAATTGCCTCCATTTCTGGGCTGTTCAGCATCCCATATGAACATGCAGTCTGTAGAAAAGCAGTAAAAGCAAAACTCTCCCGTTTTTTAAGCTACAGAGTGTACATGCCATTAGCGGTACACATGTTGAAGCACAAGTGGTGCACAAGTGGAACATATCCTCGTCAGATCTCCCAGGGGAAGACCTAATCTCACCTATGCCGCTGAGATCTGTCACGCAGTGACCAATCTTGTTCTTCATCTTCTTTTAGTGAGGGTCAACTCTCTTTCCAGTGCTTTCCAAACTTACTTTGTACCAAACCTCCTCTCAGAAGTAGGAAGCAATGGACTACATAGAAAACCCAGTAAAACAAGCCTTCTAATCTAAGTACTTGAGTTCTTAAAGCTAGGTCCCTTAAAAGCCACTTCATGTGGGTTCACAAGTTCAATGTTTAGCATATGTTCTAAGCTATTCTCCTGCCATACAAGATTAAAAGAGTAAAACAAAAATTCAGTTGTTCAATTTCTATTTAAGCCCATGCTGTTTTAAATTCTTTAAAGGGCATATAAACTGTTTGGATGGAACATCAGAAACAATTATCTGCTACCAGCAAGCTATGTTCCCAGATGCATAAAAGCAATACCTCAAGCCAAAGAAGCTTAATCTAATTTATTTTAACTTGTTCTAATTTATTCCAACCAAGAATCTGGCCCAGCACCTTTAAACTTGCTCATCTACTTTATCTTCCAATTATATTTCAGTGCACTAATTATGGCAAAACTCCCTAGTTAGGTGATGTATTTAACATATTAGCGTATTTCTCTCTTCGACAGCTTTGGAAAACATAGGAATATTCTTTCTCTTCTGTGCTCCAAAACTCTTATTTCTGTGTTTGCTCCTTGTACTTTCAATCAAACCAGAATGCTAAAACTGTTGAGGGCTATAACTAATCTTTTAACAAGTGAGAGCAAGTCACTGGGCCTGTTTCTGATTTCTCTTCCACCAGTATACTCTATATACCTCTTGAGTGAAATCAAGAGTCACTGAGGTCTTTAGGAGGAGAAACAGAAGACAGAGGCCAGGAAAAAATTGAGCATTTTATAACTTTTCTGGTGTTTTTTATTGTAAGAATTCATTAATCATTCACTAGGTGGGGCTGGTACCTCACAATTGAGAAAAAGGCTCAAAACAGCTGGAAAGGAATTGCTTCGGTAAAAGTAATGCTTTCATTTCAAGGAAACTGTTTGGGTATGGTGAAATTAATTATTAGCTATAGATGAGGGGTTTTTGAGGTTTGACTTTCTATATATGAAATTTTACTAATTTTAGCTATAAAGTATTTTAATTATTTAACATGTATATTTTGAGCTTAACTCACTTTTAAAGTGCAGGGGTCTACTGCCATTTAATATTTCTAAGGGTATCTGAGCACGTTTGTACATATAAGGTGGTATGAGATGCACACAGGTAAGTAACATTATGGCAAGAATCAGCTAGGCTGAATATGATGTGTCAAGTGCAGGAAAACAACAGAGAAAAAATAATTTGAGAACGATCCTTTTCTGACCTATCCAGACCATAAACCTTCATCTGGACAATTTGAAAGCTGATTTGGAAAACAGGGAGGAAGGCCCTTTTTTAAAAGTCATAAGCAAAGACCAGAGACAAAATTTGCTATAAACCACTTTCCAGAAAAATGCCTTGTCTTAAATTTAGCTAATGATGTCTAATCTAGAGGCTCCAGCCTGGCAGCTAGGATTTAGCCATATACCCCAGTTGAAGCCATGAAAAGGGAATGGTTGTGAAGCAGATAAGCAGCACAAGTTTCCCTCACACAGAGGCAGACTCTATTCCAGAGCAGCTTAAAGGAGCTGACATTCCTAATGTGTTGCCGAAGCAACTCAGAGCAGTCAGCTCCATTGAATGAATTGAGCCCTGAGTCACCAAGGTTCTGGAAGTCATTAAAAAAGCAGCAAGAAAGGGGCAGGAAAGAGTTGATTCAAACAGTTCAGTATAGTGTTCATGGAATGAATTGTAAAATGGTTTGGGTTGAAAGGGACCTTAAAGATCATTTAGTTCCAACCTCCTTGCCATGGGCAGGAACATGTTCCACTAGACCAGAATGCTCCATCTAACCTGGCCTTGAACACTTATAGGGAGGGGGCATCCACAACTTCTCTGGGAAGCTTGGTCCAGTGTCTCACCAACCTCACAGCAAAGATAATTACTTACCACAGATTCATGGAATTGTTTATGTTAGAAAAGATCTTTAAAGATCATCGAGTCCAACCAGTAACCTAGCACTGCCAGTCGACCACTAAAATATGTCACTAGTACCACATCTACACTTGTTTAAATACCTCCAGGGTACTCAACCACTTCCCTGGGCAGCCTGTTCCAATGCTTAACAACACTTTCTGTGAAGAAACTTTTCCCTAATGTCCATTCTATACCCTCCCTGGTGCAACCTGAGGCCATTTCCACTTGCTCTCTTGCTTGTTACCTGTGAGAAGAGACCGACCCTCACTTCGCTACAGCCTCCTTTTAGGTAGTTGTAGAGAGCAAGGTCTCCCCTGAGCCTCCTTTCTTCAGGCTAAACAACCCCAGTTCCCTCAGCTGCTCCTTGTGCTTTAGACTTGTGCTTTAGACCATTCACCAGCTCTGTTTTCTTTCTTTGGACATGGTCCAGCACCTCAATGTCCTTGTAGTGAAGGGCCCAAAACTGAACACAGTATTCGAGGTGTGGCCTCACCACTGCCAAGTACAGGGGGACAATCACTTCCATAATTCTGCTGGCCACACTATTTCTGATATAAGCCAGGATGCTGTTAGCCTTCTTGGCTACCTGGCCACACTGCCTGCTCATATTTAGCCAGTTGTCAAGCAACATCTCCAGTTCTTTTCTGCCAGGCAGCTTTCCAGCCACTCTTCTGCAAGCTTGTAGTGTTCCATGGGCTTGTCATGACCCAAGTGCAGGACCAGCACTTGGACTTGTTGAGTCTCATACAATTGGCCTCATCCCATCAATCTAGTCTGTCCAGATACTTCTGTAGAGCCTTCCAACCCTCAAGCAGTTCAACACACTTGCCTAACTTGGTATTGTCTGTAAGATTTTGTAATATCTAGTCTAAATCTAGCCTCCTTCAGTTTAAAAGTATTACCCCTCGTCTTATCACTACAGACTCTAATATAGAGTCCCTCCCCATCTTTCCTGTACAACTCCTTTAAGTACTGGAAGGCCACAATAAGGTCTCCCCAAAGCCTTTTCTTCTCCTGGGAAAACAACCTCAACTGTCTCAGTCTGACCTCAAAGGAGAGGTGCTCCAGCCCCTTGTTTATCTTTGTCACCCTCCTCTGGACACGCTCAAGCAGGTCCTTGTCTTTCTTACACTGGGGGACCCAGAGCCGAACACAGTACTCCAGGTGTGGTCTCATGAGAATAGAGTAGAGAGCAAGAATCACTTCCTCAACCTGCTGGCCATACTTCTGTTGATGCAGCACAGGATGTGATTGGCTTCCTGGGCTGCAAGCACACATTGCTGGCTCATATTCAGTTTTTCACCCACCAGCATCCCCAAGTCCTTCTCTGCAGGGCTGTTCTCAGGCTACTCATTGCCCAGCCTGTATTTGTGCTTATGATTGCCCTGACCCAGGTGCAGGACCTTTCCCTCGGCCTTGTTGAACTTCATGAGGTTTGTGTGGGCCCATGTCTGAAGCTTGTCAAGATCCCTTTGGATGGCATCCCTTCCCTCCAGTGTGTCAACTGCACCACACAGCCTGGTGTCATCAGCAAACTTGCTGAAGGTGCACTCAGGCCCGCTGTCCATGTTGCTGACAAAGATGTTAAATAAATTAAACAAATATTAAAACATTGGATGTAACATTTAACATTTGTTAAAACAAATATTAAACTCGATCTCAGGACAAAAATATGTGAATAGAAGGCAAGCAAGGCAAGAAGGAAGTTGTCATAAGGGAAGGAGACACAAAAACTGACATAGGGTGCAGCCACTAGCTAGTTTTGATTTTTTCATGCAGAAGGGAATCCAAGTGAAAATAAAATAAATGCTAAAACTTAGAGAATTCCTTAAGACAATACTTGTTCCACACACGACAGAAATCTAGTTAAAACTGATAAAGTAGGTCAGAAGACTTTTGTTAGTTCTATGAATAGAATTTAATCAAATAAAATTCAGGTGAGATCACCAAGATTGTGCTTTGTGGCAAGCAAAAATCATATCTAGAAAAGGACCATTCATAGTATTTATGAATTCACAGTACCCTTTGCTCAATATTTCTGTCGTTTCCTTTTAAGAAATTTTTACTCACTAACAATAAATTATTCCTACTATAAATGATCAAGTAAAACATTAACAAAAGTACATTCATTTAATTATACTTTCAAAGACAAATCAAAAAGGATTGTTTCACAGAACCACATCTCAATTATTCATCAAGCACAAAATCTCTTTGATTAGGATTACTATATGTGTTCATTTATGCAAAAGCGTATATATATGTTTGAGTTTAAGGCTTTTCCCTGGAACAATTGAGTTTCTTTGCATGTTAAAGTTATGGTTTTGAGTTTTCGTTTTGTTTTTAATGAGAAGTTTTACAGCATTCTAACATGGAGGTCTTTTTGTCAGGAATGTTTCCACTGAGTCAGAAATTATGAGCTATAAAGGACAGCAGCATGATTAAGGCAAATGAAAACCAAAATAGAGTGGAAAGGAAAGAAATTACAGAGACAAATGAGTAGTACAGGAAAGAGAAGAGAAAAGCATGGCCACAAGTCTTTCAGGCTTTCTACCATTCCATTTAGGCAAAAACTCAGTTCAGCACAAACAGGGTTACTGAACAGCAGACTGGATATTACAATACATTATCTTCTCTTTCTGGATTCCAATTCCCTTTCAGATGTCCACATGGCTGTAGTCTTTCATATTTACTCATGTTTATTTATGGTTTTATTGACATTTAAGGTTATTACTGCTAACATTATTACTAATGGTTTGCATTACAGTAGAGTCTAGACGGGAATTCAACTATATTTGCTCCCAGGCAAGCTCAGAACAAGGTTTCACTTTCAATGCTCCAAATACTAACCTTAATTCTAGACATGGAAGAGAAAGACCAAGGGAAGGAGAGAGGATTTACTTTCTACAGCAGTAAAAGGACTATGTGTGCTTACACAACCAATGTCTGAGCCCTGTCCAAAGTCTTTTGAAATACAAAAAAAAAAAATCACTCATTGACTTAAATGGACATTTAACCAGGCTTTATGTATACAATTATTAGACAGAAATCTGGAAAAGTTTATAAATGTATTTTTAAATGCATTATAAACATACAATATTTGGCTAACAAGTTTCAGGTCAAGATAAACCTTTTATGAAATTAATACATTTCCTTCTACCTCCACCCTCCCAAAGATCCTCTAATAATCCACAGGCTTCAGAATTCTAAAAGTCAAAATGAAGTTAAGAATTAGTCTGTGTTGCAAAATTCCTTTGGAAACTGTCTGTGGAACCCAAAACCTGAGTATTTAGCCATTCAGGACTGTGGTCTGTGAATTTATTATTAGCGCTACCTAAGAAGACTTACTGGAGTATGACAGATTATGAATTTTCTCTTGTTTGTGAACATTACGTGTTTGATTGAAGCTGTACCAAGTCTCATGCAGCCTGAAGAAAGGAGGGAAATGGATCACCACACGCATCACCCCCCCTTAGGATATTCTGTCTGATGACAATGAAAGACTTACAAATATTTGAGACATCGAATAGATTTTTTCTGACAGGCACATACCTATAAACATACACCTACTGACATCTATAAAAATATTGTCTGCTGGAGTTTTAGCAAGGGAATACCAAAGATAATGACAATGAAGCAACTGTAACTGGAATACTGTATATGAGGGGAATCAACACAAACATATCAAGTTTCATAGATGTTTGAGGTGATTAGTTCCATACATTTGCTTATATGCCATTATTTCCTCTTGCTACACGCATTCAACCAAATCAAGAAAAAGTTACTAATGCTGTGTGGGAATTATCTGTGAGATAATTTATTCCTCACAGTAAAGCCTATGATAAAGAAGGTAGATTTTAGCTATGAAACAGAAATTATCATGATTGCTTATTACTGTTCAGATGTAATAATATGTGACCAGATTATTTAGAAATCAGTCTTCTCTTAAAAAAAACTGCATGACATTGCATCATTAGTCCCCATGCCTACAGTTAGGTATGCACGTCACAGTGTATGAAACAAGGGAACTGTTCCAGTGAGCGTTCAGGTCAGGCTGTTGATCTAGTTGAAAAACTTGGAAAATTTATTATGGCTAATTAATGAGGTGCTATTTATGCAAATATGACATGATGAAATTGAGGAACAAGGACTGTTTCTATCTGCAGAAGTTTTCTCAGAATTACATTCCCAAAGTTCTCAAGAGGACAAGGACTCCTCAGCCAGCACAAATAAACCCTAGTGCAGGAGCTAAGAAGTCAACAAACAAACTTTCCCTTCTGTGCACCCAGAAGCAGTGATGAAAGTCTCTCTCAAGAAATTCAGCACTTTATCCTGAAGTCCTGTATGACCCAGATGCCTTATTCAGTCACCTGGAAGTATGAGGTGTACTGGGGGTAGCACAGCTTAATTGCACATAGCAGCAATTAACTGTCATCATTTAGTCATAATGGTACTTAACTATTTCAGAGTGATGTATGAGGATTAACCAAATATTGCATTTCTAAAATTGTGACATCCAGAATAAACAATGTTATTTAAAAAATACAAAGCCTTTTCATAATTATAAAAATAAGCATGTGATAAACCGGTAATAAAAGCTTGTGTTGGTGAGCAAGAAGTAGTAATTGTACAGATTTAAGTAGTAAAAAATTGTTTTGTTTTTACAAAAGTATAACAAAAATACCAAAAAACAAAAGCCAAATTCATCTGGGAAACTACAGACATCTACTATCTTAATACCTTCTCTTGGATGTTGTCTTCCCTTGGCACTGGGGGAGAAAAATGGACCTTGTAAGGTGTGATTCATCCCATCCTAAAGCAGAGATATATAAAATGAATAATGGATTGCTTCTTTGAAGCTCCTATTTCTCTTCTTTGACTGAAGAGGCTAAAGGTGACTGGCAGGGCACAAAAACTCTGCTTTTCATAGGCAGATAAAGTTGGTCAATTATGCAGTCAGTTACACACACAGGAAGTCAATTTACACTTAATAGCCACTCAAGAACCACAATCCCTCTTACAAAATGAATTATTCTTGATACAGGATATATGTGAGGTTAGCCATTATACCCAAATTAACTTTGTAAATTTAAAGGCTCTTAAGCTATTCTGAATGAATGAAAAGATGGCGAACAATCACCTTACATACTACGCCAAGTACGAGTGTTTTTAATTATTAATTGAAGGAAATTTTTCATCATATAAAATGTAAACTGCAGGGCTGTGGGGCAAAGAAATCCCACTTAAACTCAGCAGGGGATGGCAGCAGAGATGAAGTTGCCTGAACATGTCTGTCTTTTGCACTGCATGAAATCATCTAAAGCTATTTCCATTACGATTTTTTTTCTGTATGAAGACATGCCTGTTCTGGTTCTCCTGTTTGTTATCAGATGCTCAGCTATTATGCCTGTTCAGTGCTGGAAATGGAATTAAGTACACAGACAGATGGATTGGATTTTTTTTTTAGTGCAGATATATTAGTTATTACAATAAACAAGTTTTATGAATGACTCACTATTTTAAAGTTGCCAGAGGTAACAGCAATGTTGATATTTCACTGGTGTTATGCAAATTCTGAACAAATAATGATCAGTTTTGCCTAAAATAATTATTTTCCATACTAACTATTGCTCATAGATTGCTACTGATTTATATGTATGAGCAATATTTTTAATAGGCTGGAATAGATCATATAACTTTTAAAAAAGACATTCTTGCTGTTGGCTGTTACTCTTCCTATTCTTTGATAAGTGGTAAAAATAAAAGCAAAATTAAATCTTACAAAAAAAAGGATCATTTTCTTATCCAGTATGTCACCTGAAGATCATGATGTGTTGCATAACACAATGAACATTCACAGATTCTGAAAACAGTTTCTTTGAAGGGTATGCAATTTATTGCCTGAGAGATGTTTAAAGTTTAAAAGACCATTGTCATCCATCTCTGCTAAGGTGTGCTGTTGAGAAAACAATCAATAACAGAAATTCCTCAAAAAGCCTTCACTTTTGAGAATCCTCAAAGATGAAATTGAGAACTGAACTTTAAAGGTCCCTTCCAACCTGCTATTCTGTGATCCTATGATTCTCCTTTTCTACTCCGCTCTCATGAGACCTCACCTGGAGTAATGCATCCAGCTATGGGGCCTCCAGCACAAGACAGATGTGGACCTGCTCAAACGGGGTGCAGATGAGGGCCATGGAAATGATCAGAGGGCTGGAACACCTCTCCTATGAAGAAAGGCTGAGACAGTTGAGGTTGCTTAGCCTTGAGAAGAAAAGGGTTCTGGGAAATCTTACTGCACCTTGCAACACTTAAAGGGAGCTTATAAGAAAGAAAGACAAAGAATTTTT
This sequence comes from Eurystomus glaucurus suahelicus, assembly GCA_032159205.1. NCBI lineage: Eukaryota > Metazoa > Chordata > Aves > Coraciiformes > Coraciidae > Eurystomus > Eurystomus glaucurus. The sequence goes on along the minus strand of JAVFHW010055438.1, from coordinate 466 downwards.
AGCAAGGTCTGTAGTGATAAAACAAGAGGTAACAGTTTTAAACTAAAAGAGTTTAGCTTAGATGTAGTGAAGAAATTCCTGATGATAAGGGTTGCCCAGAGAAGTTGCTGATGCCTCATCACTGGAAGTGTTCAAGGCCAGGTTGGATCGGGCTTTGAGCAACCTTATCTAGTGAAAGATATCCCTGTCTATGGCAGGAGGGCTGTACTAGATGAGCTTTAAACGTTCCTTCCAATGTACACCATGCTATGATTCTATGAAAAAAGCTTGGCACCACCCTGTTTGCACTTTTAGAGGAGACAAATGATTTTTATTTCTTGAACTCTTCCCTTCCCAGGTATTCAACTACCTAAATAGAGGATTATCTTGAAGTTCATAAAGTGAAAGACATGCAAAATTCTTTGCAAGATCTTTCTGCTCAGAGTGTCTGAATTCACCTGCATACAGAGGTGTTTCCACAAAATGT
>JAVFHW010055433.1:0-21134 GCA_032159205.1 Eurystomus glaucurus suahelicus | reverse complement strand
CCGCTGTGCCCCACGCCAGCACCCCGAGCTTAGCCTGCTCCGCCTTGCACATCCTTGCCTGCCCGGTTCTGCGCCATGCCCGAGTGCTGGGATGGGGTAGGTACCACCGTTCTGCACTTGCTGCCCTGGCTTTGGCCCCAGGACCTGCCCTGCTTGCCCAGGCTGCGCCTTGGCACCCAGCAGGGCTTGGCGTGGGCCAGGCAGGGATGGGGGCAAGGGAGGGACCTCCTGCTGGGGGGCCGCCTCCCTCCCCCCAGCCCCACTGCAGCATCCCTGACGTGCTGCAGGTTTCAGGGACGCGTTGTCCTTGAGCGTGTCCTCCCCAGGATGCTGTGCCAAGGCCAAGGGCGAGAGAGCGCAGCGGCTGCAGGCTGCACTGGGGGGCCGGCTTGGGGTGTGGGGGGGGCCATGCTCCCCCTTCCCCACCCCCAGAGCTGCAGAGGGAGAGGGTCTCTCACGGTTTTGAAAGCAAGCCCTCGGATGCTTTCCAGCCTCTGCAGTGATTGCAACGCCTGATGGTAACAGGCTGGTGTGGAGAGGGGGAGTGAGATGGGAGCATTGCAGCAGCGAGCAGGTAACCTGGACAGGGCTGGGCACCTATGGGTGCTGGTGACCCCCCTGCGCCTCTCCTCACTGAGGCTGCAGGTTGTTGGTATCCACCCCTGCCTGTGTTCCCTGCATCCCTGGCCTCTCCCCACTGGCGAGCATCCCTGCGGCAAAGGGCAGGGCCGTGGTACCTGGCAATGCTGCAGAGGCTGCGCCACGGGCAGGGATGTGCCCGGCGGGGGGGGACGAGTGCGGGGGTGCCGTGGAGGGGAAGGCACCGACATCTCAGGCATATGATTTTGGGGTGAGATTTGCAGGCTGAGCTATCGAGGCTGTGGTGGGGACCATGAGCATGGGGGTGGCAAGGAGACAGCCCTGTGCACAGGATCAGGCCACATGGATGCCTCCTGCTCTGTGACCTTGGGCCGGGTCCTTCCTCTGCCTCAGTTTCCCCAGCTGTTGTTGGCGGGGGGGGGATGCTCATGCTCATTGCCTGCTGCCTAATACCGGGGGAGCAGAGGGACTGCTGTGGATGAGGGCTGAGGTCAGGCTGTCCTTGGAGAGCCGAGCATTGATTACACAGAGCCCTTGAGCTGCCCTAAGGCGCTGCGTCCTCCTGGGCACAGTGGATCTTGGTGAGCAGTGTCACTGCAGTGAGGAGGCCCTGTCCTCATGGTGGTTCCTCCCACCTGAGGCCCGTGTCCTTCGGAGTCCTTGGTGGTGTGTAACCCACGGGAGCATCCACACACCCACTCCCCTCCCCGCCAGCCCATCCATGGGGATGCCAGTACCTGCAGCGAGGGGCGTGCTGGATGGGCACTCTCCAGCATCCCCTGCCTGGCCTGCTCGGCAGATGATGCTCCTGCACCCACCAGAGCCCAGCTTTGAGGGCACTGCCAGTGGGCTGGCTGGCACGGGCATCTGGAGGGGACCCCTGGCCCCTTGTCCCCTCGTCAGCACCTGGGCTTGCAGCCTCAGTTTCTCTTGCTGACTGGAGACAATGGCTGTGAGCAAGGCTGGAGGCCTCCCAGCCAGGGAAACTGAGGCACGGGGCAGCCCTACTGGCACAGCCATTTCAGACAAGGGATTTTAACATTCCTTGAGCTGACATTTTGGGATCAGGCTGCAGCATTTCCCAGGGTGGTGTCCAGGGGCTGACCTCTGCCTGTTTGTCCCAGGTACAGTGAATCCAGGCTAACTGGGCCATGCTGTGATCCTCTGTCCTGTTGTCAAAACCCCCAGAGTCTCAGGCCTTTGAAGATCTTCTGTCCCATGCTGTGGTCCACCTGTCCTGTCCCATGATTCTCCTCTCCCAAGTCCTCTTCAATCATCCCATCCCATCCCATCCCAAACAGCTGTCCCTCGATCACATCCTAGGATCATATCCCATCATATACCTGTCCAATCATAAATCCTATTATCCCTTCCCTGGGGGAGATTTGTGCTTTCTGCCACTCCAAGATGTCTGGATCTAGGGGTTTTCCCAGGATGGCTGCTCCTCTTTCCCTTGTGCTCTCATGGAACCCAGCTGCCCAGGAAAGCAGCAGTGAGGGGTGAGATGGCAGGGCAGGAGAGGACGTCTTGGGGCAGGCAGGTGTCACCCCAGCTCTCCTCTTCCCCCAGGAACATGACATTGAGACTCCCTACGGGCTGCTGCACGTGGTCATCCGGGGCTCACCCAAGGGGAACCGCCCAGCCATCCTGACGTACCATGACGTGGGGCTCAACCGTGAGTGCTGCTTCCTGGGCCATGGGGTGCAGGGGCAGGTGGGAATGAGCCTGGGGCTGCACAGGGTGCTGGGACATTGGCCAAAGCCCCTGGTTCAGCTCCTTTGCCTCCTCCCAGGCTGCATTGGGTCTCCCCAGGCACCTGAAAGCACCAGGAGAGTTTGGATGCTCAGATGAACCCAAAGCCCAGGCTATGCACCTCCAGGAGTGCTTGGCCACCCCGGTGCTGGCTGTCCAAGCACCCATGCCAGGCAAGGACGGGGTGTGGGGGATGCCAAGCTGGTCTCCACCACCGCCACTGGCCTGTTGGTATTCAGAGCACAGACCCGGCTGGAGACAGGGCGTAGCAACAGCCAAATGAGATGGGGAAGAGCAGGGAAGGAGGGACCCTGACGGGCAGGGAAGGAAGGACCCTGAGCTCTGGATATGGGGATGTTGTGCTCTCTGTCAGCCTGCAGCTGTGGACCTGGACCCCAGAGCCCTGCCCCTTGCTGTCCCCCAGCTGAGCTGGGGTGCCTGCTGCCCGGTGAGCAGGGAGAAGCATCTCCCCCTCCACTGGCAGCTGAGGCTGAGTCACCTACATGCTACATGAGCTGCTTCACCATCTCAGTAGCACTCTCGTGTCCAGGGATGCGTCATGTTGGTTGTGATGGACCTTACACGCTACCTCTCACCCATGTTTTGGGAAAGATGTCCCAGCACTGATGCCATGGGGAAGGAGCCCTCCAAGCCCTGGTGATGGCTGTGTCCTGCTGCAGCAGTGGTGGCCTGTCCACAGCAGTGCTGGGGCTGTTTCTGTGATGGTTTCCAAGCAGGGAGATTTGCAGCCATTTCTGAAATCCCATGTTTGCTTGAGCCCTTTCTAGGGATTTTGGATAGGGCTGATAATATTCTGGGCTGCCAATCCCGCTGCCTGCCGAGTGGTCCTGCAGCTCTGGGCTTGCATCCCCCAGACTTATCCCTACAAGCAGACAAGACTCACCCCAAATTCCTCATCCTCCTGGCTGTCTGTCCCCATGCCTCCCAAAACCAGTAGGGATGCAGCCCTTGCTAACAGTGGCTATGGTTTCTGTTGTGGATATGAGGAGCCTGGAAGGAAGGGAATGGGAGGGCTTTGGTGGCATGTCACCTCCTGGTTGAAGGGCAGTAGGAGACTAGGAAACATCTCTCCATGCTCCCCTGGCCCACCAGGCCCCCGTGCCAGGGCGTCTGGGCTCTGATCCCTGCCTGCCCTTTGACAGACAAGCTTTGCTTCAACACCTTCTTCAACTACGAGGACATGCAGGAGATCACGAAGCACTTTGTGGTGTGCCACGTGGATGCGCCAGGCCAGCAGGCAGGAGCCTCGCAGTTCCCTCAGGGGTAGGTGCCAGCTTTGGGGGCTTGCTGTGCCCGCTGGGATGTCCCTTCACTGCCTGCTGGGCTTGTCGTGCCCTGCCCGGGAGTCTCTCCAAACCATGTCAGCCTGTGGCAGCTGACTGCTCCAGGGTGGGCAATGGGGTGGCTTGCAGGTGGGTGGCATTTCCCTGCCCACTTTGGGCAGCCCGGCTGCCCTGTTCCAGCCAGCTCGCTCGGTGTGGGTCCTGTAACCACTGTCCTGTGCCTCCCTGTGCTGCAGGTACCAGTACCCATCCATGGACCAGCTGGCTGCCATGCTACCCAGTGTGGTGCAGCATTTCGGGTGAGTCAGCTTCTCCTCCATGGCTGAGGGTGCCGGGCAGGAGGCCAGGGTGTGGGGCTAGGGGAGTTGTCCTTCATGTCTTCTCATGCTCCATGCTGCGGGTGGAGAGGTGCCCCAGGGCACCCGTGCTGGAGCCCATGGTCTCCCCCTCATACACACCTCTGCTTTCCAGGTTCAAGTATGTGATCGGGATTGGAGTTGGGGCAGGAGCCTATGTGCTGGCCAAGTTTGCGGTGAGCCTGGGGCTAGGGTGGGCTGGCCCTGAGCTGCCTGTAGCTGTTGTCAGCTCGGGGCATGGGGAAGAGAGGAGCTGACACCCCTGGGCATGCTGTGCTGCTGCCAAGGCTCCTGGGGGGGGCTGGGACAGCTTGACCGCAGTGCTGTGACCATGATGGCCAGGCAGTCTTGCCACTGGTCTCACCTCGCCCCCAGGACAGGGCCACACCAGCCTTGTGCAATGCCCACGCAGCAGGCAGCGGTGCTGATGGGGGCTGCCTTGGCCGTGTCTCCCCTCCCCACTGAGCATCTGCCCTCTTGCTCACTACAGCTCATCTTCCCTGACCTGGTTGAAGGACTGGTCCTCATGAATATCGACCCCAATGGCAAAGGCTGGATTGACTGGGCAGCTGCCAAGGTTGTCATGGCCCTGTCCCCCCCCCCGGCCCCAGCCTTAGCATCTCCCCAGGGCGGGAGCCAGCTGCGGCAGGGCTGTGACTCTCTGTGCTCCCTCCACAGCTCTCTGGCCTCACCAGCACGCTGCCGGACACCGTCCTGTCCCACCTCTTCAGCCAGGTAAGGGCTGCCCATCTTCCAGCCCCCTGCCACCGGCCCCCTACCCAGCATCCCAGTGGGCTCCCCCTGGCTGTGCCCTGCCAGGTGCCACTGGACCCACCCCACACCCAGGGATGGGGTTGGCCAAGGTTGGCCTGTGTCCCACCTGCCTGACCCGGGGCTTAGGCGCGGCGACTGTGCGACTCGTGTCCACGTTCTGCCCGGGGGTGCTGCCCGCAGTGGTGCCATGCCCAGCCATGTGTTCCAGCATCCTCCCGCTCTGCTCCACTGGGCGGGGGGAGCAGGGTGCACCCACCCTGATCTCCATTCCCCGCTGGCACAGGAAGAGCTGGTGAACAACACGGAGCTGGTGCAGAGCTACCGGCAGCAGATCGGCAGCGTGGTGAACCAGTTCAACCTCCAGCTCTTCCTCAATATGTACAACAGGTGAGCACCTGGGGCGGCCCTGCCAGCAGGATGCCCCCATCTGCACCAGGGTGAGGGGCTGCAGCACTGGCGGGTGGCCCTGAGGCCACCATGGGAACCCTGAGCCCTGCTGGGTGCTGCCATCACCCTCCTGAACAGGCAGGCGGTGGTGCAGAGCTGGCCACCGGTGCTGGCCTCACCGTGTCCCTGAGCCCACAGACCCCTGGTCCCTTCCTGCTCTGGGTGCTGGGTCAGACCTGGGGGAGTGGGCAGAGGCACTGTCTCATGTGTGTGGGGCTTAGGACACAACAACAGGTTTTGCCAGAGTGGTGGTGGAGGCATCATCCCTGGAGCCACCTAAGGCCAAGCTTGATGTCCCTGCTGACTGCAGGGGGGTTGGACTGGATGACCTTGGAAGGTCCCTTCCTACTCAATGCATTCTGTGATTCTATGATTCTAAGCCTTTCTTCTCTGCTGGGTCTGCATGCCCTGGCATGGGCTTTGATTGGGTCACAGCAGAGGTGGCTGTGGTGTCCTCCAGCTGCAGGATGTTGGGACAGCGGGGCTAGGTGCTGCTTCCCGGAGCTGGTGGTGCCCCAGCTCTGGCATTATGGCATTGATAAGGGCTGCCCATGGCATTGGTAAGCACCTGCCCATGGGCTCACACTGGGCTCCTTTCTCCTCCATCAGCCGCAGGGACCTGGACATCAACCGGCCTGGGACCGTGCCCAATGCCAAGACACTGCGGTAAGAGTCGTGCTGGCGTGGTCCCAGGGCAGTGGGACCTAGGCCAAGACCTGACGGTGCCCCTCCCTCCTCTCTCTTCCAGGTGCCCTGTGATGTTGGTGGTTGGAGACAATGCTCCTGCTGAAGAGGGGGTGGTGAGTGGTGGGGTGTTGCATGCAGAGGGTGCCCACATGTAGGCATGGTCATATTCACTGCCTGCTCAGATGTGCATGAGCGTCTGCTCATATGCAAACCTACCTGCTTGTGTGGGCACGTGTGCACCTGTGCATGGTTGCCACACCTGGGAAGCCTCCCCTTCCTCACACGCCCAGATGTGCTTACAACGTGTGCAGTCGGATATGCCAGCTGGAGTGCCATGGGCCAGTGGTGGTACCCATGGGCAACTTCTGCCAGGCTCAGGGTGCTCCAGGGTGCTAATATCATCCCTCTCGCCTGCAGGTGGAGTGTAACTCCAAGCTGGATCCTACCAACACCACATTCCTGAAGGTAGGTGGGTGGGTCCTTGCTGCCCATGTGGTGCCCCATTGCCCCCTGCCCCAGGGTTGCAGGGTGTCCCCGTCTCCCCATTCCAGGTTCATCCTGGCCATGGGAGCTGGGGATGCATGGGGAGAGCAGGCTATCCCCAGCAGTGGCATCCTGCCAGTGGGTGCCAGGGTGGGCAGCAAAGGCACCTAAGCAGGACCTTCTCTCTGCAGATGGCTGACTCCGGTGGGCTGCCCCAGGTCACACAGGTGAGCCCCCACAATTTCCCTGGTTAACTGGGTATACTGGGCCCTGAGACAGGCATGGGTGCTGCCTCTGGCTGGCGGGGGGTGGGCACAGGATTCTTGCGCCGTGGCTGCCAGCAGCAGCACGGGGCTGAGCGGGGATTTCAGCCCCTCCTGCTCTCTCCCCACAGCCTGGCAAGCTGACCGAAGCCTTCAAGTACTTCCTGCAAGGCATGGGCTACAGTGAGTGCTGGGGCTGGGCACGGGGCTGGCGCGGGCCTGCGTGTGCACACGTGTGTGCCTGCGTGAGCATGTGTCCTGCCACAGGAGAGGAGCCTGGCACCCCTGCTCCGCGGGTGCAGGCGTGCAAGACATGTCTGTGCGTGCAGGGTGGCGTCGGGTGGCCAGGCTCTGTGGCCACGCAGGCATGTGTACAAGGGCTCTGTGTGTACACACGTACGCGGACAGGGGCTCTGTGCACGCATAGGTGTGTGTGCACGCAGCGGGGCACAGTCCGTGTGCACAAGTCTGTTGTGCATGTGTGGGCCCATGATACCGTGTGTGTGTGTGTGCACACGTGTGAAGATCCATCTACACCCAAGTGTGTGTTTGCAGGTCCATGTGCACATGCACGTGTGTGTGTGTGTGTGTGTGTGCACACGAGCAGGTCTGTGTGCATGCCAACATGGGGCTGGGTAGGGGCTCCTGGTCCCACAGAGCAGCCAACACGGCTGATGCTCTCTCTCTGCCCTCCCTGCCCCTCTGCCACTCCACTCCTGCCAGTCACCCACCTGAAGGATCGGAGGCTGAGTGGAGGCACAGGTACTGCTCAGTGCTGCTCAGCCCGTGCCCGCTGCTGCATGGTGCCCACCTGGCCTGTGCCCTCGAGCTGCCCGGGCACCTTTGGGACCAGCCTGGGTGTGGGGCTGGCCCATCCCAGCCAGGTGCCCTCTGCCTCGCTCCGCTTTGCCTGAGCTGGCACCCTGAGCCGGGGCGGGGGGCTGAGGAATGGCATCTGGAGAAGTCCCCCCTATGTGGCCATAGTCTTAGCAGTCTGCCCACTGTGCCCTTCTCCAGCAGACCAGGAGCTGTGCCCACTGGACATCCTGTTTGGAGGAGGGTGACACCTGCCCTGCGCACCCTGGGGAGCCAGGAGAGCTCCTGTCCAGACTCACTTCTTCCCTGGAGTATGGTGGTCAGGTGTCCCCACCGCTTCATACCCAGCGGTCGCATGCCCAGGAGATGTTCCTGCCCCAAGGCACCCCGTCCCTGCCCTGCTGTCTCCTGCCAGCCTGGAGCTGCTCATGTTGTCACAGCATTGCATGCTGCGAGCTTGTGCCCAAGTCATTCACATTGGGTAGCGAGACCAGCAGCTTTGCTTGTGTGGGGCAATGTTGGCTCAGGTCCTCCTGGCTTTCAGAGGGAGCTGAGCACCTTGGGCGTCTCTCTTGCCTGTGCAGTGCCATCTGCCAGCATGACCCGCCTGGCACGCTCCCGCACGGCCTCCCTCACCAGCGCCAGCTCAGTGGATGGCACCCGCCCACGTGCGTGCACCCACTCGGAGAGCGCCGAGGCCATGGGGCAGATCAACCACACCATGGAGGTATCGTGCTGAGATCCACGCCCGGCACCGACGTCTCCTCCAGAGCCATCTCCCATCCATCAGCATCCTGCCAGCACCCACCCGCCCCGTGGACATCCTCCACCAGAGTCCTTGCTCCTTCGGGGTCAATTTGTCTTCTTTGCTATTGGCCTCATCACCTTGTACTGGAGAAGGAGAGGGGCTTCACTTCACTGCCTCTTGGCTCCGGCTCCTGGCTTCATCCAGCGGTCACACATGGTTCTGCATTGGTTCTCACCCTCCCCAGCATCATCCTGGCCCTGGCTTGGTGGGGTGGGTGGCAGGGGGATGGGGCGAGGATGGGGGAGCAGAGACAGGTTGATGAGATGAGGACAGGATGGTGGGCTGGAGCAGGACAGCAAGCTGTGGGTAGGACATGCAGAGGACACAGGAGGTATGTTGGTCCCCCAAGGTCAACTGACAGTTGGCCAAACCAGAAGGAAGACAGGGATGGGGAGCAGTGCTCACTGAGTGGTCCTTCCTGGGAATGCAGCTCCCACGTCTCCTTGCCAGCCCTCCCTGGGTGGGAGCTAGAACAGCATCCCCCAGGACCTGCTGCCCCAGAGCTGGCTGAGCGTTGTGAGAAATTGCACCCTACACTGTCCCCTCGCCCTGGTCGTGTACCCTGAGAGCTGCCCTGGCGCTGAGGGTGGCATGGGGGTCCTTCTGCCTCTGCCCATGCCCTCACCCACGGTGGTACTTTCTTGGTCCCTTGTTGCAAGAAGGACAATCACTACCTGCCACCAACACCATCCCACGGGAGGACTGGGGGCTGTGCGCCCTGGTTTGCTCAGCCCCTGCCACACCGGCAGATCCACTCCCAGCTCTTGGGCTGGGGCCACCAGGGCTCAGAGGCCACCGGGTTTGGGGATGTCACATGGGAAATCCCTCCTCCAGCTTTGCCACAGCCTTTGGGTGTTACCACAGAGGAGCTATTAGCAATAAAATGAGACACTCCCACCCCACCCCCAGCAATGCTGAGGAACCCTCAGCACTCTCTGCCCCGCAAGGTGCATCACTGCAAGGTGCTGGCAGTGTGGGGTGACCCATGGGACATCAGGAAGCACTCCAGGGTCTGGCTTTGCCCTCCGGATTGCTTTGCCCACAGAGCTGGCCAGACCCACCATGACCCCCCAGATCCACACCTGCCACCCCCAGCATCTTGCCTGCACATGAGCAGGGTTTCTCTCAAGGGCTTGGCTCCCCCCAAGCTGCAGGACCCCATCCGGCCACCAGTTCTGGGTGGATCCAGCCTCCCATGCTTGGCATGGAGAGCTGTGTCACCACGTAACCCCACCATTGGCCACCCAGTCTCTGCTGCCATCCCTGGCCCACCCTGCAGGCAACAGAGCTCAGCTCCCCTGGTACCTGGGGCAAGAGAGCCTGCAGCTCTGATGATGGATCCTCAGGTCTCTGTGGGTAGTCTGTGGGGGACCAGAGGAGGGACCTGTAGGTGACCCACCAGGTGCCACCATCTGGGCAAGCAGAACCAGCCTGCTGGGAGCAGGTCCCACCCAGCCCCCCTAAAAGCACTTGCCCCCAGACCCTGTCCCTGCTCCTCAGCCAAGTGGCACAGGGGTCCTGGGGCTCCCAATGGGTGTGCAGGGGCTTTTGGCCCTGAGACCCACACCCCACCCAGCCTCGCCCACATTGAATGGCCACCCCGAAACACCAGTGTCCCCATTCGTCTCCCTCTTTTTCCTGCTGTGTGCTTCCTTCTTGGTGTGACTCTGAAAGCTACATAGCTACTTTTTACTGTAGGTACTGCTGCGATCTTCTGTTTTCTCAGCGTGTCCTTCCAGATGATATATATAAATACCTATACAGAATATATATAAGGGTGTGTCCAGTCCCTGACCAGTTTGGGCTCATCTCCCCTTGCATTCTCATCCAAGTGGTGCTGTGTGGTTTCCCTGGAGGTGATCTGGCCGTGCTCACCTTCAGTTCCTCACCTTTGTTTTGTTGGTTGGTTGGGTTTTCCCTGGTGGGTTGTTCATTTGATTTTTGTTAGTTTTCCCTTTTTTCCCAGTCACCGCAGAATTTAATGCATTTTCCTGTCTGAGTGTGACCTGGTTTTGTCCCAGCAGCAGCAAGGCCATGGCACTCACGAGACAGCAATATGTAAACCAGATTTAACTAACCTGTTGCTGTAGAGAGGATTTACTGTGTTGGAAAAAACAACAAGCTAATAAAGATGTTAAGAACCTGCTGTGGTCTTTCCAACATAGAATCATAGAACCATCAAATGGTTTGGGTTGGAAGGGACATCAAAGATAGATCATCCAGTTCCAACCCCCCTGCCATGGGCAGGGACACCTCCCACTAGACCAGGTTGCTCAAAGCCCCGCCCAACCTGGCCTTGAACACCTCCAGAGATGGACCCTCCACAGCTTCTCTGGGCAACTTGTGTCAGGGTCTCACCACCCTCAGGGTGAAGAATTTCCTTCTAATTTCCAATCTAAACCCATCACCCCTCATCCTATCACTATAGGCCTTTGTGAAAAGTTCCTCCCCATCTTTCTTGTAGGTCTTCTTCAGATACTGGAAGGCCACAAGAAGGTCTCCCTGCAGCCCTCTCTTCTCCAGGCTGGACAAGCCCAACTCTCTCAGCCCGTCAATGCTGCAGGGCAACAGGTCCAAGCCCATCCTGGGCCTGCCTGCAGAGATCTGGCAGGCAGGGAGGACAAGGGGGACACAGCCACCAACCCATTAAGGGCTACACTGCTGGGAGAGGTGTACCAGAGTGTCCATAGAGGAGAGCCCAGGCCCCCAGGGTGCATGTGGAGAGGAGCTGTGAGGTGCTTTGGTTTTGGGGCAGCCCTAGGCAGAGCACTTCATTTGTTGGAAGTGGATGTAGACTGAAAGGTTGTGGCCCAACGAGGCTGGATAAAAGGGCTGCCCACTGGGGAAGGAAAGACCCATGGCTGCACAACTCTGGGGATAAGCAGGGTCCTCAGGAGATCCAACCTCCCTGTCCTCTTCCATGACTGCAGGCTCCTTGTTTGTCTCCCCGTCAAAGTCTGAATGTCCCAGGCCACAGCCCCTTCCAAGTGCATGAAGCCCTCCCTGGAAAGGAGGCTTCCTTCATCTTAGCTCTCATCCCTGCTCCAGTGTGTCATTGTCTGCCTTGTACTGGCGCGCTCTGGACTGGTCCCAGTCCCTGAAGAGGGTCCCAGAGCCAGAGCGTGGAGGGAGAGTGACCGTGTTGTCCACACGCATGGTTGCCAGTGGTGGGTGGAGAAGAACCTGGACACATGGGAAGGGAATGCAAACTGTCAAGACTGAGCTGATGTGTGGGCAGGCAGCCTGGGAGCCTTTCTTGGCTGATTTGGCTAGAGAGGTCTGCTGGTGTCCCTGCCATTTGTTCTTCCTCTGTCCTGCTCCAGCCTCGAATGCTTCTTTCTTGCTGGTTCCTCTCTCCTGCTTTGGTTTCCCAAGCCTCCCTCCTGCCCCTCTCTCTCTTTCCAGAGTTGGGTGCTCCCTCTGCTTTTGGGAGTTGGGATGTTCTCCGGTAGGAATGTCTATTTGGGCCCTGCTCTCTGCTGCCCCTGGCCTGTGTGAGCCCCATCTGAGTGGGGGCGGGACGGGAATAGACCTGGTGGGGCTGGAATAGGATGTCTCCTGCCTGGCTCTGAGACTGGAGACCATCCTTGTAGTGTTAAGGCAGCTACAGCTGGGATAGCTGAGCTTCTGGGAGGGGTGTGGCCACTTGAGGCCTTGAAGACCACAGAGGACCAAGGTCCTGCTGCTGCAGGATATGGGGAGGCCACAGCCATGTTTGGGATGCTGCAGGGACAGTGAAGCCTTCCTTTGGGGGGGGGGGGGGCTCTACCTGTGAGGGTAAGATGTTATTAATTGCACTTAGATGCAGGGTGCATGGCAGAGGAGGCTGGCTCCAGGGGAGACGCTCAGGTGGGACAGGACACATCCTCTCTCCATCCTTGCAGTATGAGGCTGGGTGGTACCAGGACAGGACTGCAGCACCCCCAAGGCTGAGGGAGGGGAGCTCCTGCTGCACGGCCCTGGCTGGGGCTGGGCTTCATTCCCAGCCCCTCTGCCAAGCAACCATGCAGACAGACTTCTCCTGACATCCCCCAGACGTGGGTATGCACATGATCATCAGCTATGCTGGAAGGGTTCCTTTTTTCACAGTTGTCCCAGGGACCATGATAACACACATCTACTTGCTCGACCATCAGCTCCTTAAGGGCCTGGTCCTAGCTCCCATATGCTTATTTTGAGGGGGAGTCAGGGACCTCCATGCCTTGCCATTGGTCCTAGCCAGCCCTCACCCCCCCCCCCTTGCTTTCATTATCCCTTTCTGTGGGGAAGAGGAACCTTGAATTTCCCTTCCCTTGCTGCTCCCCCACCATAGGACCACTCCACATCCCACCCAGCTCCTCTGTGGGTGCTGCAAGCCTGGGGCACCCCTATCCCTGGCTTTCCCTTGTCCCTCCTGAGAGTCCCATTCCCCTGGAACCACCTTGGAGCCTACCCATGTAGGGACTGTCCCAAGTGCCTGTGTCCTGTGTCCCCCTGCCCTCCCTGTCCTGCTGCTAGGTTCGCTGAGGTGGGCACACAGTCAGGCCACCAACAGAAGCAGCAGCTCTGCCAAGGTCCCCAGAGACATGCCCTGGGGACTGCTGATGGAGGTTTTGGTGTCACCCACACAGGTTGCATCTCATGTTACATTCACTTGGGATGGTCTCTTAACGGACTGCTCGTGGTAGGTTTGAATTGTTCTGAATCATCTTTTTCAGGAACAGGTACAATGCAGAATATATCATCTATAGACAGCTTCATCATTTATTTATAAAGTGTTGGTTCTAGCAGGAGTTCTGCGAAGATCCACACTTCCAAGTCAAGTGTTAACTGTTCCATCTCCTACCTTTTCCTTCATTCTCATCACTCCTTCCTGTAGACTATTCCTTTCCTCCTACAGGAGCTCCCCAAGACTGTGGACTGACTGTGTGACAGCTTTGTTGACCAGGACACTGGGGCTCTGGGACACAGGAAGCTGAAGCATTGCCACAGGGAGCTCCTATTCTTTGCTGTTGGTGGAAGGGGAGCACAGCTGAGAAGCTGAGGCTGGACATCTCACATGAAGGCAGCTGCAATGACACGCAGCTCACTCAGCACTGGGTGGCTCTGCTGTCTGCTTTTAGCTGCCCCTGAAATAAATTGGCTGTGGCTGCAAGCAAGAAAGTGCCTACAAGCCACCATGGTGGAGAAATCCTCCCAGCTCTCTCCAGGAACTCAACATGCTGAGGTGCCTCCCTAAAGTGCCTGCAGGCTAGTGCAGGAAGCGTGGGGAATAAATACGAGGAATGTGAGGTCTCCATGCAGTTGCAGGGCTACAATATTGTTGGGATCATGGAGATGTGGTGGGATGGCTACTATGACTGGGGTCTCACAATGCAAGGCTCTCTAGGAAGGACAACAAGGGCAGACAAGGAGGGGAAATTGCTCTTTACGTGACAGAGCAGCTGGAGTACATGGACCTCTGCCTGGGGATGGAAGAGAAGCCAACAGAGCTTATGGGTTGGGATTAGCAAGAAGATAGGTGAAGGTGACAGGTAGATTGGGTATCTGCTAAAATCCACCTGGCCAGGAAGAACAAGTAGATCAGGCTGTCTACAGGCAGACAGGAGCAGCCTCATCTTTGCGGGCCCTGGTCCTCATGGAGAGCTTTAATCACCCTGATATCTGCTAATGGACAACACAGCTGGACATAAGCAATCCAGGAGCTTCCTGCAGTGCAGTGATAATAACTTCTTCCTCCAAGTGACAGAGGAGCCAATGAGAGGTGCTCTGCTGGGACCTCATCCTCACCAGTTGGGAGGGGCTTACTGGGGATGTGAAGATCAAAGGCAGACTTGGCTGCAGCCACCATGATCTCATGGTGCTACTCAGGAACGTGAGGGCAAGGAGGAGGGTGAAAAGCAAGCTCACAACCCTGGACATCTGGAGAGCAGACTTTGGCCTCTTTAAAAGTCTGCTTGGAAGAGTCCTGTAGGATGAGTCCCTAGAAGGAAGTGGAGAGGCCAAGAAAGCTGCTTTGTATGCAAGATTCACATCCTCCAAGCTTCAGAGGTCCGTTTCAATGACAGGAAGTTAGGCAAAGATGCCAAGAGGCCTGTGTGAATGAAGAAGGAGTGCCTGGCCAAACTGAAACACAAAAGGAAGAATAAGAAGGTGGAAGCAAGGATTGGTAACCTGGGAGGTATACAGACCGTTGTCTGAGAATCTAGGGATGAAGATAGGAGAGCTAAAGCCCAAGTGGAACTGAACCTCGCGTTCAAGGACGTCAAAGACAACAGTAAGGGCTTCTCTAAGAATGCTGGCAACAAAAGGCAGGCTAGGGAAAATGTGAGCCCGTTGCATTCCCCTTGACATCCACTGAGTTTTCTTTCCCTTTCCTTCTAAATTCTTGAGGTATGAGTAATCTAAACAGTGATACAGAATCAGAGAATGGTTTGGGTTGGAAAGGACCTAGTTACAACCCCCCTGCCATGGGCAGGGACACCTCCCACTAGACCAGGTTGCTCAAAGCCCTGTCCAACCTGGCCTTGAACTCATCTACTGCTGGGGCATCTACAACCTCCCTAGGCAACCTGTGCCAGTGTCTCATCACCCTCAGAGTGAAGAACTTCTTCCTTACATCTAATCTAAATTTACTCTCTTCCAGTTTAAACCTCTCATCCTATCACTACAAGCCCTAGTAAGAAGTCCCTCCTCAGCTTTCTTGTAGCCCCCTTGCAGATACTGGAAGACCACAACAAGGTCTCCCCAGAGCCTTCTCTTCTCCAGTCTGAACAACCCCAGCTCTCTCAGCCTGTCCTCATAGGAGAGATGTTCCAGCCCTCTCATCATCTTTGTGGCCCTCCTCTGAACCTTCTCCAACAGGTCCATGTCCCTCTTGTGTTGGGGCCTCCAGAGCTGGATGCAGTGGTCCTGGTGGAGTCTCACAAGAGCAGAGTAGAGGGGGAGAATCCCCTCCCTCGACCTCCTGGCCACACTTTTGATGCAGCCCAGGACACGGCTGGGGCTTTCTGGGCTGCGCTCGCCCATTGCTGGCTCATGTTGAGCTTTTCATCAACCAGCCACCCCAAGTCTTTCTCCTCAGGGCTGCTCTCCACCACTCCTTGCCCAGCCTTTGTTCGTGTTTGGGATTGCCCCCACCCAGGTGCAGGACCTTGCACTTGGCCTTGTTGAACTTCATGAGGTTGGCCTGGGCCCACCCCTTCTAGCCTCTAAAGGTTCCAATGATATTAAACGTCATTAAAAAAATATCATAAGTTTTTGTAATTAGCCTGAAGTATAAAGTAGAGGTGAAAGAGTGGGAGAAAGTCCCCCCTCCTTCTCCATAGAATGGGTGCAATTATGAATAAGCTCCGAGAGATGGTGCCCAAGTAACAGGAATGATAACAAGGCTGCACACAAACGCCAGCTTAACTTCATCACCAGTGATGTAGTCATGTCATAAGCTGGCCTTAACTGGTACAGCAAAAGAATAGCCCTGATGTCTCTCCCAGAGGTGACAAACACTACCGCAGGGAAGACATTGTGCTTGTAAGGATTTACATAAAACCACTATGTGAACAAATAAACCAACATTATGGACAGCGACTACTGTCACCCCCAAGTTGGGCTCCAAAAAGGACTGTCACGGTTTAAAGCTCTGTTGGCAATCAGCCCTGCGAGCTCTGGTGAGAGGGAATAGAATGTGTGGGGAATGTTAGGTAGCTAAGCAAGGTCAGAGTCCCAGGTTTGTTTGGGCCATGAAAAGGCTACCAGGGAAGGTGAGGACCAGCAACAGTCTTTGGTGCTGGCACCTTTCCTGGGGGAGCAGGGCCTGGACGTGTCAAGTTTGGAGCTGGGCTCTGGTGAGACCAAATATAACATGTTGTGAATGTTAGTGGCTAAATCAAAGCCCCAGGGCTGGTGGGGCTGTGCTGCTCTGTGTCAGCACTTAAGTACTGTTTACTATAACAAGAACCCTCAAGTGCCTTTCTAGGGAATGTAGGACCTCCTTTTAGTGCAGTCCAGAGAAAGCTCCAGCTGTTTTTCAGAACTGTCAAAGGGCTGCCAAGTGCCATCCTGTGCCATCCAAGTGTCCTCTGGAAGAGTTCTGAGTCTTCCAGGTACCTTTATGTGCATTCTGAGGGCCACTGATTGCCTGTCAGTACTATCAAAGCACCACCAAGTCTCCTCCTCTAAATTTCAGCATCTTCTGTGTGCCTTTTTTGTGCACTCCAGGTTCTCTGGGTGCCTTTTGGAACAGTCCATGGTCACCCAGGTGCCTTGTCTTGTAGCCAGCAGCCTCTGAATAAATTTTGCTAGTGGCAAAGGCTCTTCATTTGCTCTTTGGCAACTTTGCAGAGCTGTTGAATGCCATTCTGTACTGCTGGGGGTCCTCAAGTGTTCTCCAGAGCAGCTCTGAAATCTCCAAGTGCCTTTCTGTGTGCTCCAGGGACCTCTGAGTGCTTGCTGGTGCTGACAAAGGGTGACTGAGTGCCTTCCAGTGCCATGCAGGACCCCTTGCATACCTTTCAGCATAGCCTGTGGTCTCTGAATGGCTTTCTCCTCAATTCAGCAGCCTCTCAGTGCATTTCAGCACAGGCTGTGTTCCCAGGGAGCCTTTCCATGTAGCTGCCATCACCTGAGTGCATTTCACCGGTGCCAGTGGGCCACGTCAGCCGCCACTCTGTGCGGCCTGAATTCCTCCTAATGCCTTTGTGTTCTATCTGACTCCTCTGAGTGGCTTCTGGGTCTGTCTGACATCCTCCAAATGCCTTCTTGTGAGGGCTGGGGAACATGCCATTGCTTTTTGGTGAAGCTGAAGAGCCATGGAGTGCCATCACATGCTGTCTGGCTTATACCAAGCAGGATGGTTCAGCTTCCTCTACCTGTCAGTGGGATATCCGAGTGCCTGCAGTACAGTGCCAAGGTGTTCCTGCTGATACTCACTGTTACTGGGAAAAGTAACGGCCCAAGAGAGACCAAGTGCCTTTTGAGGGAAGGTAGAGCATCCAAGTGCCTTTCAGAGCATTTCAAGCTTTCTCTTTTGGCCCTGGGCTCTGGCTAGGGTTAGGCAGCAGGTCAGATAGATCCTTAGGAGGCCACAGAAGTGCAGAGCACCAGTGTTGGTTAAGCTGTATTGGGGCTGTCAAGGGAAGGCGTGGGTCAGCAGCAGCTTTCAGTCCCGCCACACTTCTGTGTGGCAACCTAGCTGACTTTTTCTTTGACAAGCACAGCAAAAGTGATGATTAAATTTCACAGTAAACACCCTGTTGTTGATGCTGGGAGGGCTGCCAGTGGAAGGCCGAGAGCAGCAAGAGCTCTGAGTCCTGCTACAACTATGTGGGAGCCTTTGCTCAAAGTTTGTCTCTTTTGTAGAAGGACTCTGGCTATAATGAAGGAGGAGAGGGAAATCGGAAGCTGTCAGAACAAGCACAGATCAGTGCTTGTGGGGGAGTGTGTGGGTGTGTGTGTGTGTGAATGAACTGAAAAGGGCAATACAGGACTGGCAGCAACCTTCAGGTCTGGACAGTTGTGTGTGGGAACCCCACCTGGAGATCGTACATTCTGCTACTGTGCACTGGTAAGAGTTGGGGTGAGCTGGTGGAGAAAGCGTGGAGGCTGGCTGCAATGCTCAGGAGAAGCAACACAAGAGAAGTTACCATCCAGATGGAGATATGTAACAAGTGGTGTCCCTCAGGGGTCCGTACTAGGAGCAGTGCTGTTTACTATCTTCATCAGTGATAGAGACAATGGGATTGAGTGCACCCTCAGCAAGTTTGCAGATGACACCAAGCTGAGTGGTGCAGCTGACATGCCAGAGGGACAGGATGCCATCCAGCCGAACCTAGACAGGCTTGAAAAGTGGGCCCATGTGAACCCAATGATGTTCAACAAGGCCAAGTGCAAGGTCCTGCACCTGGGTTGGGACAATCCTTGCTATCAACACAGGCTGGGGGATGATGTGATAGAGAGAAGCCCTGCAGAAAAGGACTTGGGGGTACTCATGGGCAAAAAGCTGGACATGAGCCAACAACACGCACTTGCATCTCAGAAGGCCAGTTGCACCTTGGGCTGCATCAAAAGAAGCGTGGCCAGCAGATTGGGAGAGGTGATTCTGCCCCTCTACTCTGCCCTGGTGAGACCTCACCTGGAGCACTGCATCCTGCTCTGGAACCCTCAACACAAGAAGGACATGGATCTGATTATTGTGTCCAGAGGAGGGCCACAATAATGATCAGAGGGCTGGAGCAGCTCTCCTACGAAAACAAGCTGAGAGTTGGGGTTTTTCAGCCTGGAGAAGGCTCCTAGCAGATGTTATAGCAGACCTCCAGTACCTGCAGACAGCCTACAGGAAAGCTGGGGAGGGACTTTTTACAAAGGCCTGTAGTGATAGGATGAGGGGCAATGGTTTTAAACTAGAGAAGGGGAGATTTAGACATTAGGAAGAAGCCCTTTACTGTGAGGGTGGTAGAGCACTGGAACAGGTGGCCTAGAGAGGTGATGGCCCCATCCTGAGAGATGTTCAAAGCAAGGCTTGATGGGGCTCTGAACAACTTGATCTAGTTATAGATGTTCCTGCTGACTGCAGGGGGTTGAACTAGATTAATGTGGAAGGTCCTTTTCAACACAAACCTTTTTATGATTCCATGATTCTATGATTCTATGATTGCTGTGGGTAGCTGCAGACTTCTTGCCTTCCCCTCCGCACCTGCTCCTCTCAGCCCTCACTGTCCTGCCTTCTTGCCTGCCAGTCTGAGCTTGCAGAGCTGCAACACCCATTGCATCTGTACCCACCCAGCTCCCTCAGGCTGCTCAAAGTTGCCCAGAGCTGTGGGCAATGTGGGCGCCACAACACCCACCACCTCAGGAACATGTCATGGTCCTACCAGCAGCTGGAAGCAAGAGTCTGCTGTGGACTAGGGCAGCTCTGTAACACCCACCAGATCTGTGTGGTGTTGTCATCCAACCATAGATAGTACCCACACTCGTGGGACAAGGGGGAGCTGCAAAACCCACTGCATCTGTACCTTGCCCCAGTGCCACAGGCAGCTCAAAAGTGCTAACAGACATGAATAATGGAAGCGCCAGAACACCCAGCAGCTCCAAAACATGCCATGAGCAGCACAGAACAAAAGGTAGCCATGGAAAAGGGGACTTATGCAACCAGATCTGTAGTGCATCACCATCCAACTGTCCAAAGGTGCTCACACTTGTGGAAAAAGGAAGAGCTGCAGAAGACACTGTATCTGTACCCCACCCTAGCCCCACAGGCAGCTGCAAGATGCCTACAGTGGTGGACAACAGGAGCACTAGAACCTCCATGTCATGGGCCCAGAAGCAGCTGAACACAGCGCAGAGGCTTGCAAAGGGGGACATCTGCAACACCCACCATAGCTGTACAGTGTCATCCTGCTATTGTCAGACGATGCCCACCATTGTGGTAAAGGCAAAGCAGCATCCACCCTCTCTATCTATACTCCATCCAGGTCCAACAGATGGCTCAAGTTGCACATGTGTGTGGAGAACAGGACCACCGGAACACCCACCTCCTCTGTAACATATCATGGTCCCATAAGCAGCTGGAAGCAGAATGTTGATGTGGAGAAACAGGCCTCCTCAGTACCTGCCATATCCGTAACCCATCATCATGCTAAGAAGAACCAAAAGGTACACCACAAGCAGCCTGCTGTTTGTGACACGACCAAGACCTCATGAGGGCTGGTGCAAGATTGCATTTGGTTCCCAGGCCTTGTCTTGCCAGGGGAGAAGTTGCTGCAGCTCCCTTTGTCCATGGCTTTGCAAAGCTCCTTGTACGATGAGGATGAGGTACAGGCCAGGGCTCTGTTCTCTGTCCTGCAGGCACTTGAGAGCGCCCCGTCCAAGTGACAACCAAGTCAAAGATGACAGGACTGTGCTGTTATGTGCTTGTGCTCATTTCCAGCATGACTTTGATACGCACAGCAGAAGCAACCAACACAGCAGCCAACCTCTCTCACTGTGGGCAGCCCACACTTCCACACCTGGGGCAGTGAAAGCCTCATGCCAAGCAGCCATCCACAGCAGACACCCTCTGTTGCCAGGAGCAGCCCCAGCCTTCCATGCCTGGGGCACTGTCAGCCTCATGCCAAGGATGACTACTCTGTGAATCCCACAGTGCCAGAAGACACCTTCCTGTGCCAGTGCTGTCACATACCTCCACCAGCCTTCTTCCCATTCTGATACAACCATGAGTAATGCTGTTTATGGGCCAACGCTGTCGCTTACTGCTACCAATGTTCTGCCCACTCTCATATGCCCATGACATCCTCCTTGCTGCTGCCCAGCCCTTGGCACCCCAAGGGAGAGGCTTGTGGAGCTCCATTGGCCTGTACCCTGGCAAACCTGCCTGCGAAACCAGCATGACGTGGAGTCCAGGCCTCTTGGATCTCTCCTGTAGAGCACTGAGAGCTCTCCGTCCAAGTGACGGTCTGAGACATGACAGAGGTGTGCATGTATGTCATAGAGTCCATGTCCAGGCTATGCCTCTGAGGGATAGTAGAAACAGGCACCAGAGCATCCATCCTCTGTAGCCATGAGAAGCCTCTTTCTTGCTACTGGTGATATAAGTAATAGGAATAATTATTAATATAAGGAATAGAAATAGGATATTAACATGAGAAGTAGAATAGAAGAAATCATCACACTAACCAATATGAAGCGCTTGAAGGAAATCAGGCTAAATTGCTAACAGGAAATAGCTAACAGGATGAGCCTTGACACTCTAACAAAGGGACTATGGATTTACTAACCAAGGAGGCTAAAACAGATAAGAAAGACTAACATATGCAGAGACATTCCCAGTCATAAAGAACAGAACTGACGGATACAAAGTAACGTATATCAC
>JAVFHW010055430.1:0-26629 GCA_032159205.1 Eurystomus glaucurus suahelicus | reverse complement strand
ACAGAGTGAAACTAAATCAGATGATGTTCGCTTTTTAAAAACAGTTTATTCTTTTTCACATTCCCTTACTGCTATTCATCAGAAAAGAATTTTCAGTGAAGTAACAGCTAGTACAAAGAAAGTAAAACATCCTAAGTTGGTAAGTTTTGGTTGGCAAGACATGGGCACAATTCTAAAGCGAATGGTTTCAAGCTATGTTCTTAAGACAATTCAGAAGTCATTTACAAAACCCAAACCAAGGAAAAAAAAAACATTGCTCCTTCATGCCATTTAGTCCAGCGATCACTTGAAATGTGAGCAAATCAAATTTATGTCTTTACTCCGAACAAGAGGTATTTTGTACCCTGATAGATTAGTCCAGCTATTGAATTAACCATAGCTCTTCAATTTGTGCCTATAAAAAGTCAGACCAGGGAAAACAAAAGGTAGGAATAACCTGGCAGAAATGCTACAAATAATGAAGCTCTTCTAAAGATGCTGAAGTGCAGCTAGGATCAGGGGTGGAGTACCTTAAATTCCTGGATTGAAAAGCACCCTGGTGCTGCAGCAGGTATAAATTATTTTCTTTGCTATGTCTACTTTGATCTCTGGGAAATTCAAATAAAGTAACAATAGCAACACAGCATGCTTATGGTACTACTACTACTATTTGAGTTTTGTAGGTTATCACAATATTAGTGCCAAATAGCAATGTTTAGCTACTTGAAGACACTGGAAGTTTAAATGGTAGAATGAACAGGCAAAGACGCTTGGCATTCAAAATATCATTTGTTTCCTACTCCTTTCCTGTTGCACTGCAATTTTGCTGAAAGATCCCTTCTCTCCCACAGCTACAAGCACAACCAATTTTTATTTATTTCTAATGAACTACTTTCATGTCCCCTGTTGACTGAATAGGGCCTAACTGGAAAATTCTTGTTGTAGATCTCAAAGCAGGTAGAAGAGAAGGTGTAGCACCTTCCTTGTTAGCTTTTGATTAGTTGTTTGGGGACTACATTCCATCATAGAGTTATTCTGTCTCTAAATTTTGCTTACAACCAGTACAGAGGTACCAAATTGGAATAAAACATTTTCTAAGATTGCCACAAATTCTTTAAAAGTTTGAAATTTTTTAAGCTTCTAGTCATCCTTAGCTGTGTCTCAGCTGAAGTATTAATGCTGAGGTAGTCATTGTATAGAATAATTAGCAACATAAATATAGTTTCCTTCATTTTGTTTTTGATTCAAACTACATTACAAAAGGTGGTCACAATGGGGAATCATTCATACTTGAAACTATGAGTAGTCTAATGCAAAAGTAGTCTTGTGCAAGAAATGGGTAACGTACAAAGAGCCTCTCCCTTCCATGTTTTTTTGGGAGTACTTTTTTTAGTGTATCTGGGGAGAAATTTTATTTTTTAATTTGTTTATTTTGTCATTGGCCAGAATTTTTTTGCAATCATCAGTACATGTAATTGAGTGGAAATCTGATAAAGAATCATGATAATTTTTTTTGGTCTTGGTAGCCAGAGGACTTTCTGTAAGTTCACACAGGCTTCACACATGTAACTTTCCTTAATTAGAGAAAAATCAGTCTCTCACAGTACTTCCTACAGGCAGTATTGAAACAAACTTTATTCATGATTTATCAGACAGATCTGTGATCCTTCTTGTCCTTCCTTACGTATCACAAATAAGAAAGATGGTGACAAAATTTTCATCAGTAAACATCTGAAGTAAAATTTAACTGAGAAAATGATGTGTTTTTACTTGTTCATACTATTTAAGCAGTTTGAAAGTTTAAACAGTTTGGAAGTACATATTTACATGACTTAGAAGTATTTAATATCTTCAAAATTTATCTGTAATAATAACTCTAATTTTCAAATTTAAAACAGGGAAATTCTGGAAAATGGATACACAATTTTTGTGGTATATGAGTGGTTGTATTTAGATTCATATTCAGAAGTGCTTACAATTTTATTTTATTTTATTTCACTTCATTTTATTTTATTTTAATAAATAAATTCTTTTTCAGTTCATGCTCTTTTACAGTTGGCAGGAGAAGACAGCAGCTACTCGGGTAAAGCTTGGAATTTGTGCCAGGATGATGTGGAGATGTGATTATCTTGTCAACAATTTTTTTCATTTTATTCTTTTCTAATTGACTCAGAATCTGAAAAATTTTTTTGCAAGTAAGACTTCTTGCATAAAATCATAGAATCATAGAATATCTCAAGTTGGAAGAGACCCCTAAAGATCACTAAGTTCAAACTCCCTGCTCCTTGCAGGACTACCTAAAACATATGACTAAAAAGCATTGTCCAGATGCTCCTTGAACTCTGACTGGCTTGGTACCATGTCCACCTCCCTGGGGAATCTGTTCCAGTGACTGAGCACCCTCTCAGTGGAGAAGGTTTTCCTAATATCCAGTCTGAACTTTCTCTGATGCAGCTTCATTCCATTTCCTTGTATCCTTTTGCTGGTGATCAGAGAGAAAACAGCACCTCCACCTCCGCTGCACGCCTTGAGGAAGTTGTGGACTGTGATGAGATCACCCCTCATCCTTCTCTTCTGCAAGCTGAACAAACCAAGGTACCTCAGCCACTCCTCGGAAGTCTTGCCCTCAAGGCCTTTCACCATCTTGATCACTGTCCTCTGGACACAGTCCAGTAGTTTGATGCCCTTCTAATATTAGGGCACCCAAAACTTCACACAGTCCTCAAGGTGGGGCCACACCACTGCAGTGCGGTGCAGAGTGGGACAATCACCTTGTTCTACTGGCTAGTGATGCTGTGCTTGATGCACCCCAGGACATGGTTGACCTTTTTGGCTGCCAGGGCATGCTGTTGGCTTATATTCAACTTCCCTTTAACACAATCCCCCAGATGTCTTTCTGTGGGGTTGCTGATTCCCCTGTCTTAGGTGGAGAATCCTGTGCTTGCTTTTGTTAAATTCCAAATAGCTGATGATTGTCCAGCTCTCTAGTCTATCCAGATCTCTCTGTAAGGCCTCTCTACCCTTGAGGGAGTCCACAGCTCCTCCTAGTTTAGCATTATCAGCAACCTTATTTAATGTACTTTTAATTCCTGCATTCAGATCATTTATAAAAAATTGAAGAGAACTGGCCCTAAAATGGAGCCCTAGGGAACCCCACTGGTGACTGGCTGCCTGCCTGGTGTAACCCCATGGTGAACAGAGATTTATGTCTCATTGAGACAGTGAATTTCCTTTCCCAGAAATGCTTTGCAGCTCCCATGAGTTTTTGCAACTGCTAGGATTGCCGGGAATGGCCGAGAATTGCCTGGATTCTTCTAGAAGCTGAAGATAACGGACAGTATAAAAGCAGGAGGAGGGCTCCTCCCCTTCCTCTTTTGGACTGCGCCATCGGAGGGAGAGAGAGCAATTCCCTTCCCTGCTGGGAGTTGGCCGAAGACCAGACTGATAACCGAGGACTGGGCAGTGATTCTTCCACCGTCTGATATATATTGAGAATCTAGACGAACTGCTCCTACCTGCATAGCAAGCCATGAGTCTAATTCTCTAATTCCCCCCCCACACACAGTCACGAGCTGGGAACAAGAAGTTTGTACAGGGGAGGTAGAGGGGGGTAAACTTGCCCAGAGATGCCTGGGGAGAGGCGTCTCTGTCCTGACTTTGCTCCAGTCAGGAATTTTTTGCTGGAGGAAAAGAAGAAACAGCTGCCTTTTCTGAAAAAGGCAGGTGACCTTGACTGTTATCTGCTTTCAAGTGAACTTCTATAAATTGCCTTAAAGAGACAACAGGAGGGGGGAAGAAAAGAAAGGGACGGCTGCCAGGAGAGAGGGGAGCCAAACCCCCCCTCTAGAAACATCGGCCAGAGTTGCCGAAGCTGAATTTAAAGGCACAAGCTGTTAAAATTGAGCCTGAAACTGGCATCGGTAGGCTGACCAGATTGACTTGATTCCAGGCAAAGAAGGGAACGACTCTGAGACATCTTCTGCTTTTACATACACTCACAACATATTCATATAGTGATAGGGATCTTTCTCTCCAATAAGACTCTTATTTCTACCCCTCAAACTCTTGGTTTTCCTATTTCTTTCCTGGGTGAATTCTTTAGTATTTGTTAAACACTGAAAGATTTTTTAATTATTGTGTTGTTAAGGCATAGACTCCATAGGCTGTAATAACGGTATTGCGGTATTTGGATAAGACATAGATTGTAAAATATAAGAGTGCTTCATAGAATAGATTTTGCTTAGTATAAATAAACATATATTTTCAAAAGGGGGGTGTGTCTAGTTCCTGCAATTGGCTGTGGATTTGGAGGAAAGTGTCTCACCCTTGATTCCATTTGTGGAGTGGTCTGGGGCCCTGGTGTGGGCGGACCCGTTATCCCTTGTGGGCGGATCACGACAGCTGCTAAATGATAATTATTATAATCCTACTTCTAATCATTCAGTATAATATATATTTGAGGCTTGCAGGTCTTGCTAGTAGGTCAAAGTTAGGAGTTCATACAGAAATAGTTTTCTGAACCCACTTTCTACAATACATATACGAGAAAAGGTCTGAGTATGGTCAGAAATTTCAGAGAAAATGTTGGTGAAAATATCCCGTTTGTTTTGCTGCCTTCTCTGTTATATTTCTAATGTTTATGTTTCGCCTCTTGGGGTGTCATTTGCACAGGAAGAAATTTCAATCCTCTTTATCTGCAAGCCCTCTCTGAGCAGTTTTCTATATAACAAAATTCTGCTATTTTAGATTCTCAGTGTTTACAGACAGAGGAGGTTTTATGTATGTATGAATATATATATTTGAAACTTTTATGACTATAACTCTAATGGAAGAGTTTTTATATGCAACAGTGCATTTTTGTGTTCATTTCAATTTATCTTTCTTAACTGAAAGATAAGGAATGCCAACAAGGAAGGTTTTTATACCACCCGCAGGTGGAAATATTTTGCCCGCTTAAGCTCCGCTAGAACAGCTTGTGCCTTTAGATGATTCATTTGAACTGTTGGAATCATCATGTTTTTATATCAATGCATTCATATTTTAAAAGGGAAATATCAATGCAATGGTGTTTTATGAATTTTGTAGCACTTCCCAAGAGTTATCTGATTATGATCATTTGCCTCTATATTTATATGCATCATGTGCTCTACAACTTCAACCTGACAGTAAATTTTTTTGTGTGTACTGTAATATTTTTCTTTCTTTTATTTCTTCTAGTTGCTTTTTTAATTACAGTGTTTCTTTGATTTAATCCAAAAAGTTCCTTTTCTGATTACTAGTTAACATTTCCCTACTAGGTGTATAGAAAATAACTCAGACTAATAATTTATCTCTGTTGTGTTTCATTCGAACATCTTAAAAGTTTTCATTTTAATTTAATAAAAATATATGTTCTAGACCATGGAACAACCAATTAATGAGACACAATTAAGCACATGTGGACAGCATTGCCTCTTACGGAACTTGCATACGCAGGAAAAACCTTTTAATTGCTTTTCTATAAATAAGTTCCTTAATTAGTTTTTCAAAATACATTTGAAAGAAGCAAGCAATTTAAAATGAAAATTCTGCTCTGTTCTTAAAATAAATCTGGAAAAAACACTCAGAAAAATAGTAAGAATGTGAGATTGTGTAGAAAATTTGTGATGTGTTTGAGACAAAACAAATATACAAAATATAGATCTGTAAAACAACTTTAACAGAAACAAAATTAGACTCTTTCTCAGTTCATTGTTCAAAATTAACTTGGAAACCTACAAAGGTTTGTGACCAGAAATATAGACCTCTTGAGTTTAAGCATTCAAAAAAAAAAAAAACAGTAAGAAGCTCTTGTCCACATAATTTCATCAAAGCCAAATTTCACAGCTCAAAACTGGCACTATTTAGTACAATAATATAGTGCTGTACTATTACCACAGACGCCATTGATATTCATGCATCAGTCCATGCAGAAAAGAGCAGGGGTTTTTAAGAACATATATTGCAGTATAGTACACTCTTTCCTCTTGTGTATTCCCTCTGTCCTGGAGAATCTGGGGACAGAGACCCTCATTCCTGTCAGATAAACATTTTATGTGATTGGCAAATCAGAAAATTTTCAATCACAAGACAGCTGTAAAGAAGTTTTTCATCTCCAGTAACAGCAGGATGCTAACAGGAGGGCTAAGAAGACCAGAAAGGAAAAAAAAAAAGAGCAAGCATAGGAAAAAAAGGGTGAAAAGCTCTACTGATTTGTTGACAGAGGCCTAGCAACTGTCACAGTAAAACATGGCTCTCTTGCACTTAATCAGTGTCAGCCTTCAACCAAATCACTCTGCAGCCCAGATGAAAAGCAATCAAGAGGAACACCTTCATAAGCATGAAGTTTGCTAGATAGAGTTCAATGAAGTGTGTCGTTAAGCTTAGGCACTCCAAGTGTGATACATGACCCAAAAGCTAATAAGAAACTCTTAACCCTTTTGACGAAAGCAACAATTATCTATCCCTTTTAAAGACAGATAATATGGTCATATCTTTGTCTATAATTTTTGGAAGATATGATGCCAATGGTGTGCAATCTTCCTCTATAATAGGCTTATTAGCAATTATGGCCTGTATCTCTTACAGTATGCAGCTACTTTAAATATACTTTATTTTTATGGAAGACAGCACAGGAAAAATGACTAATTTTTTTACCAGCCTTTCACAGTGCTTGCTGAGAATTCTTAAATGACTATAAGATGCTTTTTTGTTGTTTTTCTAGCAGCTCTAAAAATGCAGTGTGTTAAGACTTAAAAAATATCTGTTGCTGCATTTTTTTCAAAAGTTAAGTCAAAACACTGTTTTTGCATTGTAATAGATTGCTTGACAGCCTTCCATGTAACTTAAGTTTCATGTTCACTTTTATTTC
Organism: Eurystomus glaucurus suahelicus; assembly: GCA_032159205.1. Classification (NCBI taxonomy): domain Eukaryota; kingdom Metazoa; phylum Chordata; class Aves; order Coraciiformes; family Coraciidae; genus Eurystomus; species Eurystomus glaucurus. The sequence goes on along the minus strand of JAVFHW010055430.1, from coordinate 19,761 downwards.
TAATTGACCAGAGGCTAAAATAGATTCTGTAGTATGCTGTCAATTGCATTTACAGAATCACAGAATCACAGAATCACAGGATCACTTTGGTTGGAAAAGACTTTTAAGATCATTGGGTCCAACCACCAGCCCAACTCTACCACCTCCACCACTGAACCATGTCCCACAGCCCCACATCTTCATGTCCTTTAAATGTCACCAAGGATAGTAACTGCCTGGTCCAGTGCTTGACAACCCTTACACCATGTGTCTGAGGGTGTTGTCCAAATGCTTCTTGAGTATTGTCAGGCTTGGCATCATTAATGCTTCCCTGGGGAGCCTGTTCCAGTGCTCCACCACCCTCTGGTTGAATCTTCCTAATGTCCAACCTAAACCTTCCGTGGCACATCTTCCTACCGTTCCCTTGGGTCCTATCACTGGTCACCAGAGAGAAGAGATCAGTGCCTGCTCCTCCCCTTTCTCTGGTGAGGTAGCAGTAAGCTGCGATGAGGTCTCCCCTCAGTCTCCTCTTCTCCAGGCTGAACAGATGAAGTGGCTTTAGCTGCTTCTCATACAGCATCCCCTCTAAACCCTTTACCAACTTTGTGTCACTCCTCTGGACACATTCCAGTAGCTTTATATCCTTTTTGTGCTGTGGCACCCAAAACTGCACACAGTACTCAAGATGGGACTGCACCACTGAGGAGTAAAGTGGGACAATCACCTCCCTCAACCGGCTAGCAGTGCTGTGCTTGATGTACCCCAGGAATTGTCTGGCCTTCCTGGATGCCAGGGCACACTGTTGGATCATGTTCAACTTGCTGTCAACCAGAACCCCCAGATCCCTCTCCTCAGGACTGCTTTTTCAGCCTCTTGCTGCTCAGAGTGTGTGTATATCCAGGGTTACCATGTGCCAGGTGCAAATTTTGGCACTTGTCCTTGTTAAACTTTATGCACTTGGTGATTGCCCAGGTCTCTAACTTGTCCAGATCCCTCTGCAGGCCCTCTTTGCCCTCAAGAGTGTCAACTGTTTCCCCCAATTTGGTGTCATCTACTAACTTAGTAAGGCCTCAAGTCCTGGATTTAAGTCATTTATGAATATATTAAAGACTATTGGCCCTAAGATGGATCCCTGTGGAAATCCACTAGTGGCTAGCCACCAGCCCGATGTAACCCCATTTACTATGACCCCTTGAGCTCAACCCATCAGCCAATTGCTCACCCACTGTATCATGTGCTTGTCCATCTGGATGCTGGACAATTTGTTTAGGAGGATACTGTGAGAGACAGTATCAGAGGCTTTACTGAAATCCAGAAAGGTTACACCAACTGGCTTTCCTCGGTCAACTAGGTGGGTGACCTTGTCATAGAAAGAAATCAAGTTTGTTAAGCAGGACCTTCCCCTAATGAACCCATGTTGGCTGGGACCAATGACTTTGTTCTCTTTTAGGTGTTTTATAACAGCTCACAGAATAATCTTCTCCATAATCTTACCAGGCACTGAGGTGAGACTAACAGGCTTGTTAGTTACTGGAGTCATCCCTGATGCCCTTCTTGAAGATTGGGACATTTGTCAACTTCCCAAGAGCTTTGAAAAATCATTGAGAGAGGTCTCGCTATGACCTCCACCAGCTCTTTAAGTACCCTCTGATGAATCCCACCAGGAACTATCAACTTACAGGGATCCAGCTGAGCAGCAAATCCTGCACAAGTACAGGGTTGATTGGGAGATTATCATTCGCAGAGTTATGGTTCTCTATGCCAGGGCTCTGGGGGCGCCCAAGCCCATCAGCAGTGTCAGATTCTTCAGAAAGAGGTGAAGAAAGCATTAAATGTCTCTGCTTTGTCTATATCCCTATTTATGAGGTGTCCATGATCATCAAGTAATGGGCTGATGTTATTTCTGTTCTGCCTTTTGCTGTTAACATACTTTAAAAAGCCCTTTTTATTATTCTTCACAGTGCAGGCCAGCTTCAACTCTAGTTGAGTTTTAGCCACACAGATTTCTGCCCAACAGTGGCAAACAGCATCTCTGTAGTCCTCTCATGTCCTTCTTTCCACTGGCCATACACCTTCCTTTTATGCTTTAGTTCAAGTAGGAGATCCCTGCTCAGCCATGGTGGCCTTCTACCTTGCCTACTTGACTTCTGGCATTTTGGAATTTCCTGGTCCTGTGCTCTTAGGAGGTGGTGCTGATGCTGACCAGTGCTGATGGACCCCAGCACCCTCAAAGGCTTTTTCCCAGGAGACCTTACTTCAGGTTGCGTCCCTAAGCAACCTGAAGTCTGCTTTCCTCATATCCAGAGTTGAGGTCTTACTGTTGATTTTGTTCCTGTTACCGTAGATGTTAAACTTGACTGCTTCATGGTCACTGTGGTCAAGGCAGTCTCCAATCACCACTTCACCCATGAGACCCCTTCTGTTTATAAGTAAGAAATCAAAGAAAGCACCTTTCCTGGTCGGTTCTCTCAGTACCTGTACCATAAAGTTATCGTCCAAATAACCAGCTGAGTGGTACTCCCAGTTGATATCTGGCAAATTAAAGTGTCCTATGAGGACAAGGGCAGATGACTTGGAGGCATCCTGTAATTTCTTAAAGAATGACTCATCAGTTTCATCATCCTAATTGGGTGGCCTATAGCAAACTCCTGTGATGACATCTGTTTTAATTATTTGTCCCTTAATCCTTACCCAGAGGCTCTCAACTATGCCATCACCAACTGCAAACTCCATGCATTCCAGCCCTTCCACTACATACAGTGCCACCCCCACACCTCTCCTGCCCTGTCTATTCTTCCTGAAAAGCTTGTAACCATCCATCATGGTACACCAGTCACACGACTCATCCCACCAGGTCTCCCTAATGCCAATAATGCCATATCTCTGGAATTGGGCCAAGGGTTCTAGCTCCTTCTGTTTGTTCCTCATGCTGTGTGCATTCATATAGAAGCACTACAAGTGCAGGTCATTGTGCTCACCTCCTTGTGGAGCTGTCTGAAGAATCTCGCTGTGACACAGCTCCTTAGACATTGGTGTGCCTTTCCACTGCTCATCACTGACTGGCCTGCTATTGCCCTTTCCCCACTTCAAATCTAGTTTAAAGCCCTATTAGTCAGTCCAGCTAGCTCTTGAGCAAGAATTTTTCTCCCTTTTCTGTAAGAGGTGCATGCCATCAGGTATCAGTAGACCCAATGGGGAGTAGAAAGTCCCAAGGTCAAAAACCCCAAAGTTCTGCCTATGATACCAACGTCTGAGCCTCAGAGCCTCAGTTCATCAGCTGGGACTGCCTACTGAATTCGATATTCTTCCCCTCTACTGAAAGGATTGAAGAAAATACCACTTGCACTCCTGACTCTTTAACCAACTGCCAAAAGTCCCTTTTGATTGCTTTAGGATTTCTTCTCGCTAACTCTTCACTACCAACATGAAAAACCACCAGAAGGTAATAGTCTGGGGACTTTACCAAACTAGGGAATATTCTGGTGATGTCTTTTATCTTAGCCCCAGGTAGACAGCAGACTTCCCTGTGGGTTGGGTCTGGTTGGCGTATCAGACACTCCATTCCCCTCAGAAGGGAGTCATCTACAACAACTACCCTTCTTTTTGCCCTTACATGAGTTGTGGTCATAATACAGGCAGTAGGCCTGTCTGACTTTGAAGGCATCTCTGGTGTTGCTTCCTCATTGTCCCTATCCTCATTTGACTTTTCTTCCTCAACCAGAGCCTCATACATGTTGCTCAGAGGCACCTGGGGGAACAAGGTGGACAAGAGAGGATTTCACCTGCTGCCCCTACCTTTATCTTGCCTCCACTCATTCTTTTCATTTAGACTTCTGCCTTTGGTCTGACAGGGACAGGTTACAGAGGCTCTTTTTTCCTGGGTGTTCTCTGATGCATGCTCCCATTTCTGTTTCAAGGAGGGCAGAGCCCTGCCTCTCTGATGCACCTCAACCTCTTAACCTCCTTGCTCAACTCAGCCACCAGGCTGAGCAGATTGTCCGCCTGTTCACAGTGGACACAGATGTTCTCATGTCTGCCACTTTTTGCCAGCGCAAGTTCTAGGCACTGCCTGCAGCCTGTGGCCTGGACGGTGGCATATTTCTGTGGGAGTTCTGTCTGGGTTCCCACATCCATTCTGGAGAGTGCAGAGATCACTGCCAACTGTCAACATAAGACAGAAGACATAAGACAGAAAGCCAGACGGAGGGCTTTTTTTCTGAAGGGAATGTGCTTAATCAGCAGTCCTCATTGAATGCCACCAGCAGTGTGCACCATCATACTCTCAGTACTTGTAGCAATTATATTTTTTATAGTACTATTGTTATTGTACTCGTAAATTATATTATAAATGTGCTAGGAGCTCTTTCCATATTAAATTAATACTGCATCTTAGAAACAATTTATTATTTTATGTATTGACAGCCTTAGAAAACAGATTTTGTGGTATGACATATTTCTGATACAAATGGTGGATAGGATAATAGCTCTTTTTTACCAGTCCTGTCTCATGCTAAATATTTCTGCTAGTATGTGCTCTTCAGTCCCTTCCTACTTGCCTATGGGGTTATGCTTTCTGAATTGCTCACACAGTAACATCCAGCAAACATGCCACTATTGATGTGTACTTGCATACCTTCAGAATGATACAGCTGACCTTTTTATGTATTTATTTTATTGTCTACAGGACAGCACAAATTTCTGGCCTTAGGGTATAGCTTATCCTTCAGGTAGTCAGTGGAAATTGATATTTCACTACTTCACAGGTTAACGTAATGTTAATTAAAGCATGAAGGTGTACTCATCCTTTGTATTTTCATGGATTTCATGCTATTATAAAGTCAGACTATTTCAAAATATGAATACATATTTAAATTCAAATGTCAGATACTGAATATAAATGCAAATAAGAGGGCACACATACGGCTGTGCTTATATTGTGATTCAAGAGGGCTGTAAAATATATTTTGTAAATTTACCACTTAGCAATAATTAAAATATGTCATGCTATACCTTAGCATGCAATATGATAAACCCATGATTCCACCTCACTAGATTGATTGCAAGGCAGTACTTACACCGGAGGTACAACTTTGTCAGCTCACAGTAATTTTCTGACATGCATTATTTGGAATAATATTTTCTGAGTAGTAATTATATATATTCTGAGAATTTTAAAGACATGTACTTGGTTGACAGCCTCCATGTAGAAAAATGGGATATGTCTCTGCTATAAAAAGCTTAAACTCAGGACAGTATTTTAAGGAGGTATGACGGTGTGCTTTGTCTGACCTGCCCTCAGCTGTCCCTGAGGATCGTGTATTGGTCACTGCCAGAGACACAATGCTAGTTTGAATGGCCCTTTTGTGTGGGCAGGGGCCAGATATTCTGGGAAAAATATTCCCATATGGCTAAAATGACAATTTCTTCTCCAAAGAGCTAATAGTTTTAGCATAATAGCAGATTAGACAAAGACATTCATCTGAAATTTGTGTCATTAAGGGAGAACTTTAAACATTAATGTCTGCCATATGTATCATAAGAAAGGTACATACTTGGCCAAAGCTCTCTTGAATTATCATCCTTGAAAATGATCAAAGACCCAAATCATTGATAAAGAAAATAGGGATGTAAGTGATGTTCATATTGTACTGTTAGTGCTGGCTGACTTATCTGTCTGGAGTTATCCCTCAGAATGGAGTTCAAGTGGGGAAACTTTGTTCAGGGCTACAAAGGCTTTCTGACACTGTTCTAGTATGGGCAAATACTAAGCCAGTTACTGACCAGTACGTCAGAAGGCAGCTGCAATGCAGAATGTGCCAGAAGATTTCCCTTTACAGTTCAAATATTATTTCTGTCATATTCAGGACTGATTCAAATTCAGCATCATTGAAGCTGATAAGACGTATTCAATTGGTGATGGATTTGTTGCCAAGCTAGACAAAACCTGAGAAGCTCAAAATTCTGCTAAATCTGGGGGGGAAAAAAAAAAAAATTCTGACTTGACCTCAGGTATAAAATGCCTTGTGCAGTTGTCAGAGACAAACTGAAATGACTACCAGGTTGTGAAGAAAACATTAAATGCTGACCAGAGAGTAATTTCAATAGAAAGGCTTTTCCTGTCAAGCAGAAACCTGCTGTTGTAACAAAATATCCCTGATCAGATCTATGAGAAATCTGCATTATAGCTAAGTAGGAAATACTAACAAGGAGAAACCTGTGTACTCTCTCTTTCCCTCTCTCTCTCTCTCTCTCTGTTCTCATATTGCTATCATGGTCCTGCTTGGCAGGGGGGTTGGACTCGATGATCTCCAGAGGTCGCTTCCAACCCCTAACATTCTATGATTCTATGATTCTACGATTTTCCTTCCTTCTCTTGTGATTCTAGTGCCTGTAAGGATAATAAAAAACCACAAAGTTATCTGAAATTATATGATTTTGGAAAGCAGTGCATCTTATACATTGCGTTATGGGGCATTTGGTGTGAGTGTTGAGTGCCCCTGCTTTCTTTGGAACAGCTTTATGTAGACAAAATTTTTTCTGTAGTTATTTTGCCTCTGTGAAGTGTGTATTTTGCTCCGCAGTGTTAATGTACTGCTCACCTGTACTGTGTGCTGGTGTTAGACTGAACTATATGATATTTGAAGTGTCACTAGGAAGAATACCTGTAAGGCTGGCTCAAGATCCAGAAAAAGTGGTAGACTAAATGGTTTTATTTCTCCTGCTAACCTTTAGGTGTTGTAACATTTTAAGCAAGTAATTTTGCTGCTCTGTTCTAATCCCATTCTGCATTATTCTTGGACTGTAAAGATTGCCTTCTGCTGCTTATTTTGGCATCATCTTTCTGAACTGGGCACTGTAGTTACAATTTTTATATTGATAACATATTTTCTGTTCATCTTCCTCTTAGATTAAAGGACTGGATGCAGTACCTGATGAATTCAGTGGGATTTGGATCAGTGTCCTTTCCTGAACAAGTTTTGCACAGCTGAGAGTTTAAAATGTATTGGAGGGAAAAAAAGCTGCTGCCAGTAAATACACTCTAAAATAATTTTGTGACTTCATTTCATGACATGAAGCTAGATAGCACATCATAAATTTATTTCCAAAGTCTAGGATTTATGTCTGCTTTACATTCACATCACATCATAATGCGATGCAGTTTGACACATCATAATTCATTTTAAATAATACATTATTTCAGAAGCTGGGAGAGTGTCGAGCCTTTGTAGGATTTATTTATTTATTTTCCATGCAAAATTAGTGACTGTTCTGATGTTACTTCAACTCCAAATTAATCCAGTTATTCTATGATTCAGTAAGATGGGTGGAAGTGTGTTTAGAATTTCCTGATTTAAAAAAAAATATTCCACAGGACGACAGTGCTATCTATCACTGCATGCTTTGTAGTTACAGTTTGTTTAGCACAAATATTTCACCAGAGCACCACATGCCACATGGTTGACTGAATAAGACGAAAAAGGAAAAGTTTAGGGGTTTTTGAGTTTTTGCCTGCAAACATGCACAAGCAAATATAAATATAAAACTGCAAAATAAAATATAATCTTATTTTTTCTAACCATTCACATTTTCCCAATACTCTTAATGTTTCATCTACTGTAGGAATACATCACATCCTTTTTCTAGCTAGCCCTTTAATCTTTTAATGGTATGCCTCACCAGTTGCTTTTGTATTAAAAAGCTCACAGTACAGATGGCTGGTAGTCCATAACAAGTTTAATCGGTTACTAGTTATTTCCCTAAAAAATAGCATACGTATTTATATTAAAAATATAAATATGTTTTACTGTTTTGTTGAGGTTTTTTGGTTCATTGGGTTTTGCTTTGTTTGTTTGTTTGGGGATTTTTGTTGGTGGTGGTTTCTTTATTGTTGGGTTTTTTTGCCTTCTCTTTTATCTTTCTCCTCATTCGGTCCTTCATTCAAACTCTTTTTTGATTCTCTCAGAGGATCACCTCAACTTTTCTTTTTAGTAATGATTTTATACTTACCTCTTTCAAATGCTACTACTAGTAACACCATGAATGTCTTACAATATTGTTTTAAACTGTCCTCATTAAGTAAAGAAAACCTAGAAGTTCTTTTCTTTGATTAAAAAAACCCAAGCAAACAAACAAACCAAAGACCAGAAGAAGCTTGAAAACCTGGCTAGCTCCTTTATAATGTCAACTTGAAAGAAAAAACCTCCTGGGATAATACTTCTCTTTAATCAGAACAAATTCATCATTCTGGTTATTTTCTAGGGAACTAACAGATATTTACCTTTCTCTAGCAAGGTAAGACATTCTAAAGCCTTTCTTGTAATGTATATGTCTCCAGGTTTTACTTTTCTTTAGATGTAACAGACGATGCTTGATACTTCAACAAGAAGTGGCATATGGTACACTTCAAATAATATGGTTTTCATTGGCTAGGAAAATAGAAGCAAAAGGTTTGATTGGGATATGTGTAATACTTCATTATGTTCTTGCTTTAGCATCGTGATATCTTTGCTTTAAAGTTTAGTTACGAATTGATCCTGAGCTCTTCTCAAGGACAATAGGTTGCGGCTGTTACCTCAGTGAAAAGGTGAAGAGAAACTATAAAAAAAATCACAAACTTGTGGTAGTTGTAAATATTTCAAGGGAAAGTGAAGTATATGATTATGTGATAAACATCCAGAAAATGTATTTGAAATTTGCAGGGCAGGCTCCAGACAAAAGAACTGGAACATTCTTGCCAGGTGGCAAGAACGTTCTTGCCTGACACATCCTGCACCTGGGTGCACTGCATGAGTGCAGCCCAGAAAGCCAACCGTATCCTGGGCTGCATCAAAAAAAAGTGTGGCCAGCAGGTCGAGGGAGGTGATTCTTCCCCTCTACTCCACTCTCATGAGACAACACCTTGTGTACTGCATCCAGCTCTGGAGTCCCCAGCACAAGAAGGACATCGACCTGTTGGAGAGGGTCCAGAGGATGGCTGCAAAATTGGTTAGAGGGCTGGAACACCTCTCCTATGAAGACAGGCTGAGAGAGTTGATGTTGTTCAGCTTGGAGAAGAGGCGGCTCTGGGGAGACCTTATTGTGGCCTTCTAGTATCTGAAGGGGGCTTACGAGAAGTTTGGGGTGGGGACTTTTTACAAAGGCCTGTAGTTGTAGGAGGAGAAGGATTCAAACTGGAAGATGGTAGATTTAGATTGGAAATGAGGAGGAAATTCTTTACTTTGAGGGTGTTGAGACACCGGAACAGGTTGTCCAGCAGCGTTGTGGATGGTCCATCCCTGGAGGTGTTCAAGGCCAGGCTGGATGGGGCCTTGAGGAACCTGGTCTAATGCAAGGTGTCCCTGCCATGTCAGGGGAGTTGGAACTAAATGCTCTTTGAGGTCCCTTGCAACCTAAACATTCTGTGATTGTATGATTCATACAGCCCTTGTATTGAATTCATGACTCTTTTTCTTCAGTTTTGCGTAGCACTTTAGTAACAGAGGTGTAGGATAAAGGCCTAACTTCCCATGAGACAGGAACACAGGCTAATTTAGTATACTTTGGGGGAGAGCTTAAGATGTTTCTGACTATGAGATTCTTGTGCTGTCTCTGGGCATGGGGATCCTCTAAGCCTGCATGCCAAATGGCTGAAGGAGGGAGTCTTGTGAAGATAAGATGGTCCTGTTTTGGCTAAACCAACAAAAGCAAACAGCTCTTACATAAATTTTGAAGTCTATAGTGTTTGAGCAAAGACCTTTGCCTAATTAATGGCAAACTTAATATTAAAGTTTACACCCGTAATATGGTAATGATCCTAATGGAGTACATGCTAAATATATATGACTGTGTTACTCAACTCTCCACCCAAATCATGCTAAATGTCACCTAGAAGGCAGCATCAGATGGGATCAGGATATAAAAAACATGAGCGGAATATTTCTCTGCACATGCCACATGGAGAGAAAAGGCTGAAAGTCTACCAAGATGCTAAGCAGGCTGTACTACTCTTCCTCCACCCAAGACAGGAATGCTTTCTTGGTAAGAATGGTGCCTCTAATATACAGTATACTTTTTCCTAGCATTATTATTTTATATTAGCACTATTACAAAGATTTGTGCCTCTCTGTCAGGTGTTACCCTCAATTTCCTAAATTAAGCTCAATTATCCTTTTCACAGTTAGTGCATTTATCAACAGCAATTCCAAACCTATTGTATCTATCGCTTTAATAAATCAAACCTATCCGTTTTAACTTTTAAACTGTCTCAGTACAAGCCCTTAGCTGGGCTCTGAGACAGAATTCTTAGATATACCTTTGACTTAGTGAAACTTCTCAGTGAAAGCCCTTGGGGCTATGGCAGGCAAGCATCACACCCTCACCCTTAGCGCAACAGCAGGGAAGCATCTGCATGAGCTAAATTGAACAGTGAACAAGTACTGTGGGATTTCTGAAAAGTTTCTTTCTGTTTTCAGAAGCTACATATAAAATACCTTTGTTTCCCTTTCTTTTTCACTTTTGTTACATTCTATGCTTAACTTAATTTGCACTGCAATTACATTAAGAATAAGACCTGTGTCCAATTTTCAAAAACAGTTTAGGAGCTAAACTGTAATAGAAAAATGGTTGGATTTAACATCTAAGATAATTTTAAACTTCATATTCAAGCCATTAAGGAACAAAGAGTCCTATTGAAAATTTCACTCTATTTTCAGCACTAAAAGCTTGCATAATTTTACTTACCATTAGAACTATTTTGACTTACGGTTTAGTACAGTTCTCCAATTAGTCTGCTTAGTAGCTGATGACAGGTTTAAGGGCAAATATCTTGTGACCCACTGAAGCTTTTTGACAAAGATATGTTAAAGGTATTGCCCCTTAATTCATCACATGGACACCTCTCTGGATCATGTTTATGTTTGTATGGATGAACGTCTAGTGGAAATAGTTTTGTAACAATGCTGTTAAATATTCAGTTTACACTAGGCACTTGCACAGTGTTTGGAGGTTAATGCAGAATTTTGTTTGGTCATCAGAAGTGATGAATTTTCTTATTTAGCAATGTTGCATGTACCAAAATGGTGAATGAAGAGATTGGTGTATCAATAAGAAAAGGAGGATAAGATGTGTAGGTATTGATGCTCTGGACGTTGAAATAAAACTAGGAAGTGTACATAATTTTAGTCCAGACTAACTTCATTTTCTTGTTTCATTATATCAGTAGCCTTTTCCTATTTCTAGTAATTAAATACCTAATTAATTATACTAGGGTAATATCATATCTTGACAAAAAATGTAGCATCCAATCCTGGTGCTTTATCAGTGTGTCATGAAATTTACTTTTTTATTTGTGGCAGCAGAAGAGAACGCAAGTAAGCCCAGGACAAATTAAAAAAAAAAAAATTTCAATAAAAATTCCATTGCTTCATGGTTTGGTGCATTCTTGCTAAAGGTATAGAGGCAATATGGAGATTTTGCTATCAGTTCTGGCTTCAACATTTTATTGGAGATGACAGAAACGGGGCTGTTGGTGTTTCATTTTTGAAATAATTAACTATTTGGTTAATTAAATCATTAATTGAAGGTACACGAACAGAAAGAGATAAAACTGAAAGGCAAATCTTTTCTAAACAATTCAGATGACGCAAAACACCAAAACACTTCCAAATGCTCTTTCAGAGTAAAAAGATTTTTCTAGGCTCAAAGGCACACAGAAGTGTTTGGGACTGAAAACTAAACAGAACCTTTATTTGATTTATTTGAATCACGGAATCATAGAATGTGTTGGATTGGAAGGGACCTCTAAAGGTCATCTAGTCCAAGCCCCTTACAATAAGCAGGGACATCTCTAACTAGGTCAGGTTACTCAGAGCCCCATCAAGCCTGACCTTGAATGGCTCTGAGGATGGGTCCTCCACCACCTCTCTCGGCAACATTTTAAAGAACATTTTCCTAATGTCTAATCTAAATCTACCCTTTTCTAACTTAAAACCGTTACCCCTTGTCCTGTCACTACAGAGCCTTGAGAACATATCTCCTCCTGCCTTCTTATATACCATTTCAGGTATTGGAAGGTCGCTATAAGGTCACCCTGGAGCCTTCTCTTCTCCAAGCTGAACAGCCCCAACTCTCTCAGCCTGTCTTCATAGGAGAGGTGCTCCAGTCCTCTGATCATTTTCATGGCTCTCCTCTGGACATGCTCCAACAGGTCCATGTCTTTCTTGTCTGTGTTGTGTTATGACCCTGTACTCCCTTTGATAAAGCTATATATGTATTTAGAAAAAGTTACGTTAGATCATTCTACTCACCACTTCTTAAGGGACCCAGTTAAGCCTAATGAGAACTGCAGGAATTATGTTACATATATTAAATCCCAAACCAGGAGCACTGAAAACCAAAGATAGCATGGGAGCTAGGGGTTCAGGCATGCTTGCACAGTAACTCCACAAAATCTTCTTGATTGTCCTAAATGCTTTACAGCCTTGTACTTGAATTCTTTTGATGAGTTCTTAACATACCATTTTCTAGATGATATTACAAAAAAAAATTCTTAGTAATATGAATTTAACTGATACTTTTTAGATAGATTGTTCTCATCTGAATCGTGAGGGAAAGTAACTTGTCAGGCTGTGATAGAACTCAATTAATGCTTAGGTGCTTTTCTGCATCACAGACTAAATGAGTAGGAAAATACTGTTTCACCCTCCATCAGAAGTCATTAACAATATAGTCAAAATAATTTTACACAAAATCTTCTTTGTCTGGTCCTTTCCACCCAGAGGTCTTTGAAGAACTGTCTTTAATGGTGGCAGGTACCTTGACTTTTTAATGATTTCTTTGCTCAAATAGCAGGCTTCAGTATACACTGTTGTTCACTCTGCTTTCAGTGAGCTCTATGTGTCTTTAAAACAGAAGACAAAGAAAAGTCACCTACAGGAAATAAATCTATCCATTAACTCTTTGTCCTGGGCTCAGCTAGGATAGAGTTAATTTTCACCAGGATCTGAGAGGGGTCCATAGCCAGGACAGATAACTGAACCAGACAATGTGTTATTCAATACCCTACTGATGTCATGCCCACTGTATAAGTGTGGGGGCCGGCCAGGCAAAGTGCAGGCTCTGGCATGGAGGTCAGGATCAGTGGTGGTTCAGTGTCATCTGGCCTGGTTTGTTTTATATCACTCATTTTGCGCATTGTTTCATTATTATTACTGTTATTGTTTCTTCTTTTGTGTTCTACTAAATTCTCTTTACCTCAGCCTATGGGGTTTTGTCTTTTTTCTCTCTATTCTTCTTTCCAGTTGGGGCAGGGGCTGGGTGGGAGGGATGGGTGAGCAGCCATGTGGTGCTCAGCTCCTGGCTGGGTCTAATCCACAACACTTTTCCAAAGAAATACATACACACAGATGGACAATTAACATAGAAAAATTGTTCATTTTCCTCAGGAAATGGCAGAAAAGGTGAAAATGAAGACTTTGTCTAAATGCAAACCCTCTTGCAATGAAATGTGAATTCCAATAGATTAAAGGACTGGTTTGGCAAGCTCAGTTTCAAACAGGTTTAAACAGTCATACCTATATTTTATTGTTGGATCTAAACTATGTTCCTATAGACTTAGCAACCTGGTTAGACTGATGTTTTCACAAAGGAAAACAGATATTCTGCCACAGTACTCTGAGAGTGTTTCTGGACTAATGATATTGACAGAAAGCTTATAAGCAATGTGCAAAGTTCTTGTCAGAAATACATTCATTAATTTACATATCCATTCTCTATTATATACTTCATATATAAGAATAAGACATTGAAATTTCTAAACACAATGGCTTACGAGGGAAGAAAAACCCCAAAGGAACACATTCAACACTGCAGCTAGATCTTATGTACTCTTCCACTTTAAGAAGACAAAAAGAATTATTTATGATGTGGCAAAGTTCATCAGGGCTGCCTTGAAATACCATGCATATTTTAACCAAATTTCTATTTTCACAAGATGTTACAGGATGACCTTTTAACATACAGCTATGCTCAGCAGTGGTTGTTCAAACCAAATTTCTTAGTCTTGAAAGTTTTTCCAATGGAAGTATCTAGCAATCCCACTTAGGAAAGTGTCTTGTGTTCAAATAAATACATAGGGTTTATAAATAGGATAAATAAATGCGACTTCAGAACATATGATATTCTCCCACTAAATATGTTTGCTTAGTTTGAATGGGGAGAAAATAGACTAAAGGAAAGTTAGTTACAGGGAAAAAAAAACCCAAACCTAACACAACAAAAAAAACAAACCTGAAGGAGTACAACATAAATTATTTTCAATATGCCACAACTTCCTGAATTAACTTTAGCATGTAGATGAGGAAAAGAGGAAGAATGTTAGGAAGAGAGGTGGGAGGAGGCAGGTAATCATCAGTATCCTGCTCCTATTTTAGAACACCGAGTGTAATTCTGAAGCATACCATCCCATTTGCTCAAAAACATATTTCTTAACTCTTCACTTAAGAAGAAGTTATTAATCAGAAAAATTAGATATTGTTCATAGAGTCACAAGATTATGGTACCTGACATTACATTTTCACAGTACAGTTTGTAGGTCCTTTTGATAGGCAACAGACTTCGTAAAAGAAGTGGGACCTTAGGATAATTTAGACACTCTGTAAGGGAGAACGCTTCAAGTGTGAGGGAACAAAGGGATACATGCAAGAAACAAAGAGATGAAGAAATAAGAGGACAAAGGTAAAATTCAGGAAACTACTGGTTATTTTCCACAAGGTCATGTGGAGCAGATTGCCATGAGAAAAATTTTACTTCAAAGGACTTTACTGATATGACTGAAGGCATGTATGAGCCTGGGTGAAGTTTCAATCAAACAAAAATTCTGAAATAAGTAAAAAACCCTGCAAATTATAATGCCACATTTCAACTGGAGTGACTTAGGATATGCATTGGTATGTTTTGAAAACTCTGTGTTTGGAAGGTAAGAGGGAGACAGAGCAAGGAAATGCAAGGTGCTTGAAGATTGGACAATTTTACATACTATCCACGCTGTATGTCCATGAGGAATGCAACCTGTAAGTGGGAAGGATGCTCTACCATTCAGAAGTCTGGAGACCTTAAGCAAGCAAAACCCAGCAGGCTGACTTTCACCCAATAGCTAAACAGTCAGAGTTAGAGGGAGGGAAGCAAGAAGAGAAGGAAAACTGTTAGTTAAAATTATGTTGGGGGAAGAAGGTATTGGTGTTTGAAATTAAGGCCTTTTTTTGATTCTTTTAACAACATTACACTAGTATCGAAAAGTGTCAGTATTAATGCCAAATGTGGACTGGAAATTTGTATGTTTTGCCAGATATTTGTGATTTAGCCTTCAACTTCTACAAGAATATTTCAGGATATTACATTTAAGATTTGGCAAGTTTTGCCTATGGTAACCTGGACTAGACACTACAACCTCTGTTCTATAGCATGAATACCATTAGCTCGCATGTTTAACTGTAAATTTGAAACCATCAAGCTGCTTTTTCCAGATGTGTGATGTACACAAGTCTTAGAATGAAGTGACTGTTCCTGGCCTGCACTCATTCATGTAAGTTTTGTTAAATCACTAAGGCACTCACTTATATGTTTTGCTCAATTAAGTACCTTGGACAATACTCAGTGTTTCTGTAGAGGGCAAAAGACTGAGCTCCATTCCCAAAGAGTAATGACTTAATGTCTCTTGATGGCTTCTTGTATCTATTCCTGGACCTGGATTCATCTCATAGATTACCAAGTATTTAAGAGAGGGAAACGATACTTGTTATGCTTAATATTTCCTATTACACACAGTTTTGTATTTCTGAATTTGCTGTTCATTTAGGGCATGTCTGGTGTCTAAAAGACAACTGTAGGTATATAATGAATCATGGAATGCTTTGGGTTGGAAAGGACCTTTAAAGTTCATCCAAGGGACCTTTACAGTCCATCCAACTCGCCTGCATTGAGCAGAGGCCTCATTCAACCTGACCTTGAATGTTTCCATGGATGAGTCTTCTACCAGTTCTCGGGGCAACCTGTTCCACTGATTCACCATGCTTGTTGTAAAAATTACTTCCTAAATCAATCTTCTTTTAGTTTAAAACCATTACCCCATGTCCTGTCACAACAGGCCTGCTAAAAAGATTGTCCCCTCCTTTCTTACAGGCCCTCTTTAAGTACTGAAAAGTGGCAATAAGGCCTCTCTGGAGCCTTCTCTTCTACTGACTGAACAAGCCAAATTATCTCAGCCTTTCTTTCAGAAGAGGTGTTCCAGCCCTCTGATTACTTTTGTGGCTCTCTTCTGGACCCGCTCCAACAGGTCCGTGTCTTTCCTGTACTGGGGACTCCAGAGCTGAACACAGGGCTCCAGGTCAGGACTCACCAGAGCAGAGCAGAGGGGCAAAATCACCTCCCTTGACCTGCTGGCCATGCTTCCTTCGATGCAGCCCACGGTATGGTTAGCATTCTGGGCTGTGGCCTCACATTTCTGGCCCACGTCTGGTTTTTCATCCACCAGTAACCTCAAGTCCTTCTCTGCAGGGCTACTGTCAATCCCTTCATCCCCTAGCCTGTGTTAATACCAGGGATTGTCCTGAGCCAGATGCAGGAACTTGCACTTAGTCTTGACGAACCTCATGAGGTTCGTATGGACTCACTTCTCAAGCTTGTCCAGGTCCCTCTGGGTGGCATCCTGTGCTTCTAGCATGTCAACTGCACCACTCACCTTGGTGTCATCTGCAAACTTGCTGAAGGTTCACTTGATCCCACTCTCTGTGTCATTGATGAAGATACTAAACCACACTGGTTCCAGTATAAATCCCTGAGGGACCTTCTTTGTTACCAATCTCCATCTGGACATCGAGCTGTTGACCATTACCCTCTGGATGTGACCATCCCAGCAATTCCTTATCCACTGAACAGTCGATCCATCAAACCCATATCTCTCCAATTTTAGAGAGGTTGTTGTGTGGGACCATGTCAGGGGCCTTACAGAAGTCCAGGTATATGACATCTGTAGCTCTGTCTTTGTCCACCAGTGTAGTGACTTCATCAAAGAAGGCCACTGCAGGACTGTATCCAGTTCTGCATAGGTAAATTAAAAGCTAAAAATGTTTAAGGGTGGATAGCATATAGTGTATATAATGGTATTGAAAAGGCTTTACTTTATCTGATGTGTAAGATCCTACCTCTGAAGTCTGAAAAAATAATCTCTGTTGTAGTTGAAATAATACGACTAGAAAACCTAATGTAACCTGATGGAAAGCTATTCTGTATGTGGGTTGAGTTCTTTGAAATAAGAATAAGGATTGTTAATTCTCTATCAGTCTTTTTATGGAGCTTGAAAGAACACACAAAAAAGCATAACTTTCATTATTTTAATACAATGTTAAGACTAGAACAAGAACAAAATGGCATAGCGTGTTCATTTTTCATAAGAGGCATTATAAGTAAGAACAGGAAAATAAATAATATCCATCTATTTCAATTCACCTAAAATGCAACTAGACTAGAAAAATGCTGGATTAAAAAAAATATCAACCCCAAAAAATCCAACAAAAAGTAAGTTTCAAAATTAGAACCACCTTCTTGATGATCACTGACACGAAAGTCAGGGGAAAAATATCATTTTAAAAAACCTAATTTATTACTTACAGAATAAAATGAAGTGTTTTGGTTTCTTAAATGATTCCTGGAAAATGACATAACCTTCTTCTTAGAACACTGCACTTACTGGAAGAATGGTTAGAAACTGGCTTTGTATGAAAGAATGCCATGCAAAAAGTCTAGTCAATACCCCTCCAAAGAAAGGATCTCAATACCGATGACAGAGTCATGCAAATATCATACAAAACAACAAAGATTTTACAAGTGATATTAAGAAGACATATGTGAAATGAAATGTAACTGGAATATTTTTCTCTAATAAGATCATGAAAAAATGATTAAATACAGCTATTGACTTTTTTTTGATGTCTTTGTTGAGGAAAATCTTTCTGATACAAAAATATTGTATGAATAATCAATGTACTATGTGTTCTTTGTGTTTAATTGCTTGTGAAACTTTGGCATTAATGAAGTATTAAAATGCAAGGTTTCCCCTAAACTGCAAATGTTCCCTAACAAAAATGTTGAATTCTTTGCAACCAGTAAAACAATATTCTTTGATCTGAAACTGTGTAATATGGTTATGTTTAGGAATCCTTCAGCCTTTTGCCAATATTTAGCTATTATTTGAAAAAAAACTCATCTGAAATGCATCATCTGCTTTTGGTCTTGATTTTCTTGTCATCATCCTATGCAATGCCTGCAGCCTTTTGCATTCTGCACTTTAAGAGTTCCCTGGACTATTTCCATGCCTTGAAGGATCTGTCAGGATATTTTGTTGTGCCAAGATCATCTTCTGGACTATGTTTGCCTTTAAAATACCATGACAGTAAACAAAGCTGAATGTAGAATTTGTCATCTTGCAATATTCAGTCCATAGTATTAATTAAAAAGTATATACAGTTTAAAGTCTGGTCATATTT
Source organism: Eurystomus glaucurus suahelicus (assembly GCA_032159205.1). Taxonomy (NCBI): domain Eukaryota; kingdom Metazoa; phylum Chordata; class Aves; order Coraciiformes; family Coraciidae; genus Eurystomus; species Eurystomus glaucurus. The sequence continues at coordinate 1,264 of JAVFHW010055430.1, read as the reverse complement.
AACATGATGTGAATTAAAGCTCAGACAAACTGGGTGATCATTTTGGATGATGAAAAGTCATGAGTGGATAACCTTAGTGTTAAATCTTTTATTAGTCATTAATGTATATAAGACGCTAAAATTTAACCTGAAGCCCTAAGGAGTAAAGTTTTGGAAATAAAAAATGTTTAGTAGGTTTTTTACTAGCTGTTTCTTGCTAGCACTTCACTGATGATTTATCTTTCTTATCACAAGACCTTCTATATTTCATTTCGAACAGTTGTATCAAATATCAGTGTTAGGAACTTCTTTGACTTTTTCATACAAACAGGAATCAGAAGTATTTCTTAATGCAGATTGGTTTTTTTTTTCCTTATGAACTTTGTTATTTCTCTTGCAAGAAATAGCAAGAGAAGGAACTTCAGAATGTCTACATCAACATCAAACATGAAAGTGCACACTATGCATCACAAACATGCTATATGAAGGCTCCGGGGGGACCTTATAGTGACCTTCCAGTACCTGAAGGGAGCCTACAGGAAGGCAGGGGAAGGTCTATTCACAAGGGTTTGTGGTGATAGGAGAAGGAGTAATGGTTTTAAGCTAGGAAAAGATAGATTTAGGTTGGATATTAGAAAAAAGTTCTTTAGCATGAGGGTCATGGAACACTGGAAGGGGCTGCCCAGAGGGGTGGTGGAGGCCCCATCCCTGGAGACATTCAAGGTCAGGCTCGATGAGGCTCTATGTCCCTATTTGTGTAGGGAGGTTGGACAAGATGACCTCTGGAGGTCCCTTCCAACCTGAAACATTCTATGTTTCTATGATTCTATATGTGAATATAGCAGGCAAATAACTGCAGACTTTATTATTCATAATATTGTTTTCATTCAATTTTCATTGAATATCTTTTATATAATGAAACATAACAAAAAAACCACACCACAATTGCTCCCCTACACTTCCTCGTTGTTCTCTCATTCCTAAAGCATACAGTGCCTTTTGTATAAGTAACTGCATTTGAAGCAAATATGCATGCCACACGTTTCTGAATTTTGCTTTTTTTGATAAGAATACTTGCAATTTAAAGATTAAGCCTGACCCTTAACTAATTAAAAAAAGATTTTAAGTAGAAGAAATTGTAGAAAAAACACGTTTTTAATGCTTGTGACCTGGTGAGCAAAAAATATTTTGTGTTCCCTGTGGTTTTATAAAAATTGTCAGAACATTGTAGAGTTCAAAGGCTTAAGAGGCTGAAAACTGAAGAGGAAGTGGTAATTGCCTAATG
>JAVFHW010055426.1:0-11393 GCA_032159205.1 Eurystomus glaucurus suahelicus | reverse complement strand
ATGTTTATATTTAGTTATTGTTCACTTGCTTTAATATATATATATATTAGTAAAGAACTGTTATTCCTATTCCCATATCCTTGCCTGAGAGCCCCTTGATTTCAAATTTGCAATAATTTGGAGGGAAGGGGTTTATATTTCCTATTCCAAGGGAGGTTCCTGCCTTCCCTGGGAGACACCTGTCCTTCAAACCATGACAGGGAATGACACCCACCCTTTGGCTTGGTGCCCCGTGGGAAAGCTGCTGCTACTTGCAGGAGAGCTTGCACGTGTGAATCTGAAATGTGAGCTTGGCGTTCCAAAACAAATTTGATTATTTGAGATATGGAGGATCCTTTTGGAAGAGTGTGTAAAATGTCCTTTATGGACTCATTGCATTGTTGTTTCATGCATTCTATATAACTGCAGTGTGGGCTTCTTCTGGTAAGTCTGACTCTTCTATGGCCTTTTGTAATCGGTCACAAAACTCATTGAATTTCTCGGCGTTTCTTTGTTTAATTTTCGTCCATGGCAGTTCAGTTTTGATTATTTTTGCCACTTCTTCATAGGCAGCTCTTGCCGCTTCCGTGGTTGCTGTAATTTCTCTAGGCCTCAGCCCTGTTGCTTGCTGTTGTGGCGTAAGTAAGTTAGGAGCCTTATCAACCGATCTATTATAAGTGGTGCCTGCCAAAGGATGATTAGGATTAGCAGCTGCAGCAGTGGCAAGCTGATGACATCTGCTTTGCCATGCCTCCTTCCAGATAAGCCACGTACTTGGTGGGAGGACACTTTGTCCTAATTGCCTTATATCAGAGGGCAAAAGGCCCTGAGCATGAATACTATCTAAAAGTATTTTTGTAGAAGGATGTTTAATTCCATTGTCCTTAATTGATTGCAGCAGTGATTGTAGTAACTTTGGTTCCAGAGGAATCCATTCCACCGCTCCACCTTGCTGCACTTTTACAGGAAAAGCTTCTGGCATTCGCTGCAAGCGTAAACCTGCTAGAACACATTTATCTGCTATCAGTTTTCAGTTAGTGAGTGGGAGGTCTTGTGTGCCCTCGCTCTGACTCTTGTGTTGCCATAGCAACTGCTTCTGTCACTTCACTTCCTGTTTGATCTCTGCTAGCAACTCGTCTAGCCTTCAATTCTGCCCCAGCCCTAGTGCTGTCCCTCCCCCTGTTTCTTGTTTCTCTTTCCACACTTGGATGCCATGCCTTTTGCATTCCAGCGGTGATTTCGTCCACCCCTAGATCCTCCTCTTTCTCCTCCTCTTTCTCCTCCTCCATGGGCGGTTGTTGGCTGTTATGGTCAGGTAGTTCAGACCTAGTCTTCTGACTGGCTAACATTCCTGAGGCTCCTCTTTCATGTCCGCCTCTGCTAGTCTCCTCCTTTGCCATCTTTAAGTGCATACCCGGGAGCCAATCTAAGGGGTCCTCCGCTATTGGAATGTGCTGTACAGGGGGGTTAGAAGACCAGGCAGGGGGATGTAAATCCTCCCAAGGGTAACAAGGTGCCGGTCCTAGCTCCTGCGGAGCTGTTGGCTGTACTGGCCAGGCGCTCAGGGGAGGTGGTGTGTCATCCTGCTCCCCTGCTGCAATAATTGCCTGCTCTGGCTCTAAAGCCTCCCACTGTGAGATTTTCGACCCCTCCCCTTTCAACCCGGGCTCCTCTGCTGTCTGTTCCTTTCCCTCTGTCGGCATCGTTTGTTCGGTCACATCTCGCAAACGGGAATCCAGGCTTGGTTCCCCATATAAGCACACGTGTGCTGCATTCCACGTGTTGTGGTCCTCCTGCGCCGCTTGCAAAAAGCGCAAGATCTTTCCCCAAGTTTTTAACTCTTTGGCAGAGCCCCTCTTCATGGCTCTTTCCGCCAAAGCCGCAGAGCACATTCCCAGGAGCTCGGCAGCAGGCAATCAGCTGGCTCCTTGACCACCCCCTCCTTTACGAGGCAGTCCACACACTGAGCAGCCTCCTTCGGTTTCACAGAAACATTAAACTCGCCACCCAGTAACGCAATCACCTTCATCAAAGCTTCCATGGTTCAAACCCTTCTCCGACTGCCTGCGGTCCGCTGGCCCAGCTATCACGTCGGGGTCACCATTTGTTGCCGACCAATTTCGGCAAGCCTCGTTCCAAAGCTGGGCGGGCCAGGGGCTATCCGCACCCCTGGGCCATAGAGCACAGACACCAATATGAGGATGCAGCAAATGGCATTTATTCAAGTGCACAGTCGCCTTATATACTCGTCTTGTCTTGTCTGCGTTCCCGCGATAAGCAAGCTAGCCTCCCACTTCTATGCCCCGCCTATCTTTCCGTAACAACCCGAGATCTTCTGTGCGCCGATCCCTACATTTGGGTTTTTTTGCAATTCAACTGCAACAAAAAGTCTATTTTTCTGAAGGATAGGATAAATCCTAATTCAAGGAGCTGTATTTTAAGGAGAAAGGTGTCACAGAATTCAGGCTTAGTGTGGAGCATCTTCAAGCATCCTGGAAAATGAAATTTGATTTTGCAGAGTTCTGTTAGTTTTAAGATTATCTGAGAGGATTCTTTGTATTTCTACCAAAGCTCCAGAAAGCATATAATACAGTAGAGTGGCGTTAACTTGAGATCCTGTTGATCATGTACTTAGCATCTGTGTTTTTAGGACAGCACACACTTGTGTGATTTTGGCCCACCATTTGTGATCAGTTTGAAGATTCCTGAGAACAAAAATACTATATATAAATTTAACATAATATTATCAGCTGATGCTCTGTCAGATCCAATAGGCAGAAGTAGATAAACTGAGCTGATATTCATCACTTCATGGTTTTAATCTTAGAAAATAGTAGATTGTGAAAAATAAGAAGAACCTGTCTCCAATTTTATAGCTGCCCTATGTCCTAGGTGTTCATTCAGCATTATGTTTTCAAGATACCTTGTTTAGATGAGAAAAAAAAAAAAATTAAATTATATTTACACATTTTGCACAATGTACTGCTTTCTAGGTTGAAGAAAACTAAAATGGCATTCTGGATTCACGGTTACCATTAACAATATTGGAATTCTGGTGTTTAACAAACTGAGAACAACTCCAGAACTACATCTCTGTAATGAAATCTTCAAATGTTATATTTATATTTGCACAATGTATATCAGTGAGAACTATATCAGCAATTAAAGTTTGTAATTATCTCACCAAGTAAAGAATGGAGACAGGTGTACTTACTGTACTTACTATTATGTTAGCCACAGCATCATTTAGGACACTAATCACACAACTTTTTATCCACATGCAGCTCACAGAAAATAGCAATGACTGTCACTTTATGGAGACAAAGCAAGGTGAGTTTGTTATTTTTCTATTCCTCTGTCAGTTCAAGAGATAAAGCAATGTTAGAATATGGTCTTTGAGAAGTCCAGTCCTATTTATTACCTATAACAATAAGTTAACTGAAGTATGGAAGACTTTTAAATCCAGCAAGTCTATGAGTTTTGGTGCTTCAGCTAAGTTGGGAAGAAACTTTCACTCTCACACAGAGAATCATGCATAAATTAAAATGTCACAGCATATTTTATTGTGCAGAAAGAACTGTGATCTTGTCAATGAGGAAGAATAAGGGTGCTGAAAAGGCTTGAGTTTTGCCATGGACTTTGTGTGTGATGAGAGAATAGCTGTTCTATTTTAAGAACAGCTTAATTCCTATTTTAAGAAGGATATAATAACACTCATCTGTTATGCATGTTCACTGAGGAACATGCACAATAACCTTAAAACCTGTCCTACCAGCAGCATAACCACTTTCACTTCAAGTGTACCATATGTGTAGTCACGAAGTCCTCTCATCCAGATCAGGATACCTGGTACTTATAACCCATTTTAAGGTTCCTTCAGTTTATCATTAATTTAAGTGCCTGCCTTCTCCCTGAGTTATATGCTATATTTGATTTTTAGCTTACCAGCGCAACAGAGAAAAATGGAGTGTGTTGAATTTAAATTGCAGTTGGGCAAATCATTCAGACACATCCTCAAGGACATTTAGACACTTGGCTCATATTCAGGTAATTAAGTCCTATAGATATTAAAGGACGGCTTAGCTATTTTATGCCTCTGTTTCCTTACCTGTACATAAGGGATCACAATCTTTCCTAAGACCTATCTAGCACTTCATAAACTCCAGATGAAGAAGGCTATCTATATTTTGTGTTGATATTGTAATTCTCTCTTTGCATGGGCAAAGCAGACCTTTCTCTTTTCAAACAGAATTTAATGTAAAGACCTCCAATTATTTGTATGGTTAAAAATTATATGGTAACTCACCGCTTCGCTGGTGCTCATTCTGGTAGATAATTGTGCAATTGACTCAAATCTCCCAGCCCAGGAATCCCAAATACTAGGAGTGCCTCTGGGATACCATGTCAACATCTGACATTTCAGAAATGAAAATTACATACTTTTACATTGAGATGACTGCTGATAATTCACACAAAAAAAACATTAAAAGGTGACTATGTTTTGTCTTAGTAACATTTCTTGGCATTTTGAAATATTTACTGATAAGATTTTCTAAATGGCACTTTAAAATCTTTGTAATCTAAAAAACAGCTTATAAACCCAAAATAGATTCTCAGCTCTCCTGTGAGATTCTATGTCAAAGAGATCTCTGTTGATGTGTTATCTTGGCAGAATTTTGGAAGTGTTATTCTACAGAAGACAATTTAGGAGATGTGTGTAGCTCAACATTCACTGACATAACTACCCTTAAATTTAACTATCCTGATAAACTCACACATCTACTCCCAGTGCAGTTAGAATTTTAACTAGGAAGAATTAAAAGTTTAAAGTTAAAATTAAAAGAGCAGCTCAAAGGTGTAGGAAGATGGCAAAAGATACTTTCCTGGTTCACCAATATCTACATTCAGTTTTCACTTGATTAGCAACACTGCTTTAATATGCTAAATGTGGACCAAATTCAGTCTCCCATTCTTTGATGTCATTGGCATAACAACAGACATGTTTTCTAAAACAATTTGCCACTTCCAGCTTTTGCTTATTAGCTAATTAGTTTGGGCTCACATTAATAGTCCCTGAGATAATGATAGAAGGAAAATAAAATCGTAATCAAAGTCCAACATGCTGTTGGTATATATGTGTAGCAGGCCAAGCCAATTAGACAAGATGCTTACACATTTCTCTCCTTCATCTTGAGCAGCTTTCTCTTCTTGCTTTCTCTACTGACTCTACCCACAAATCTGACTTAAAATCTTTTCCAATGGAAGCAAAATAATAAAGCAAGTAACACAGTAATGCATCAATTGCCTCTTCTGGGAAAGACTCACAGTTCACCCAGTTTTCAGAAAGTATCTTCCACTTCAAATGTTTCTCCCATTTCCAGTTGAGGTTATTCAGTCTTCTTTACAGCACTGTCTGTCCCTGACTGAACAATTCTGGTCTCTGTTTTGTCCTTATGTTTGTCTGGCCCAAGACACAGCAAGCTTCAGCTATACCACTGGTGATAGATAGTCTGTTAAAGAGCTGAAGTGATGCTACTTCCACAAATCCCAAAGGCCAATAATCTGCTCTTCAGTGTTCGTATAATTTATAAATGCAGTTATTCCTGAATGTCTACCCTAAATTTCCCCTCCTGCTCTTCAACTCTGTAATTTCCATTTCTAGTCTGAGACACTAGTCATTTGTCACATTTATTCCCTTTCCCTTTCCAGCAACATTGTGCCTATTCAAAGACTCATTTCAGACACTTCCTTTCTAAACAGACTCACTTATTTCAATCTCCTCCAGTTTTCTAGGCCTCCAATCACTTCTAACCAGTCCATATCTTTCTTGAAATACAGTGCCCAAAATAAAATCCAAGTACTGTAGTTTATACTTGCTGTCAAGAAATAGAGTGAAAAGATGCTGCAGAACATGTTAATATCTTCCCTTTTTTTGCTATGTATTGGTACTGAAGAGGCATTTTCAGGTTGTAAACTTGGAATCCTTTCCAGCAGTGAATGCTCATTTCTATGAAGTTTATTATTTCTAAGTGTAGCATTTATCTCTGTTGATTCTAAATCAAGAATTGCAAGAATCATTGAGTTCTAATTGTGTCCATGATATCTAGAGTTTGCAAACTCCTTTAACCATAGTATTTTACATTAAAGAAGCATCCTCTATTGCATTAGCCAACTCATTAATGAGTTAAATAGTATCTGCACAAGAACAGAGAACTGCATAATTTTTAGCACATCCACTCCATTTGAGTTCAAGAAAACATTTTCACCTTGTTTTGCCAACCACCATAATCACATTTCCCTTCATTAATTACAAGAATCTATGGATATAGTTCAGGACGGGCATATTAAAATGGACATGATACTCTGCTATGGAAGAAAGTTAATTTAAATTACTTTCTGGATAGAGTAATACACTGTGAATAGTCATAATTACCCAAAGGAGTTACATCATGTTTTGTCTCATGGATGACTTTAAAATTCAAGGGAATTAATTTAAATATTCAGTATTTGCTATCATACAACACAGTAACATATCTAATCTATGAGAACCTTCAAAGTAAAGAATGTCTTTCTTTACTCAGTATGAAAGCCCTGGTGAGGCCTTCAGAGTATTACCTACTTTTGGATTTTCGGGTGGGGAGCAATGATATGGCCACAAGGAGTCCAAAAACAATTAAGAAAGACTTCAGGGCCTTGGGGCAACTGGTTAAGCACAAGTTGTGGTCTCCTCCATCTCTCCAGTTGATGACAGAGTTAAGAGAAGGAGTCAGTGCATCAATTCCTGGCTCCAAGCCTGATGTTACCTGCAGGGCTTGGGTTTTTTGATCATGAGTTGGTATACACAACACCAGGTCTGCTGACAACAGATGGGATACACCTGTCTCAGAGACGGAAAAGGATCCTGGGGCAAGAATTAGCAGGGCTCATTGGAAAAGCTAGATTGGAAGGGGGAATGCGATATAACTGGTCCTGCTAGACATAAGCCCACAGGAAACATGCCAGGGTTTGTATGATGGTGTACTTGCAAGGACCCTCACTCTACTGTCTCAGTGGAGGTAGGGGCTGGAGATAAATGGGGCAGCAAAGATGCAAGGGTTATGATGGGTTCAAAGCCATGGAAATACCTGAGAACAGTCAGGTAGGAACTGCGTCTTCCACCCACAAAAAGGTGTACAGAACATTAGCCTAACTGAAGTGCATCTACACTAACGCACGTAGCATGGGCAACAAAAAGGAGGAGCTAGAAGCCATGGTGCATCAGGAAAACTATAATATAGTAGCTATCACCAAAATGTGGTGTGGTGCATGAAGGCACGGACTCCAAATGCTGGTGCAAACAGAATCAGAATTGTTTATTCATGCAGTTAGCTACTATATATACTCTTACATGCTGCTAGTCTTGTGATCTACAATTGTTTTGATATAGCCCGGTTAGACAGCTCTCTAATTGGTTAGTTCTAATTTTATTGTTATCTTCCTTGCAAGAGGTGGTCAGTCTTCTTTCTGTTATTTACAACGTGCAGCTGTAACAACAAACTTTGACTTCTCAACTGCTGCACATTCTTCTCACAGATACTTTGTGTCTTCCCACATTCTTTCTCACAACTCCCTTGTTTTTACCCAAACTCGCACATGATCAAGGGGCCTTGTGAAATCGCACATTCTGTAGTCTCCCACAATGTGGTGGGATGTCTTGCATGACTGGAGTGTCGCAATCAATGGCTACAAGCTCTTCAGAAGGGATAGACAAGGAAGAAGAGGTGGTGACCTTGTGTGCTAGGGACTGTTAGGAATGTTTAGAACTTAATTATCATACTGTTGTGGTTTAGACTCAGACAGGACCTAAGCACCATGTGGCTGCTCACCCACTGCCTCCCCCACCCCGTGGACAGGAAGGGGAAGAGGGAGGAAAATACAAGACCCTGTGGGTTGAGATAAAGAAAGTTTAATACAACAATGCAAAAGGAAAAGTAAGAACAGCAGTAACAATAACAGGGATGAAACAATATACAAAAGAAGTGATATAAACCATACAGATTGCATAAGTACCAACAAATGTGCCAAGCCAGCTATTGGCTGGTTCAGTTGTCTATCTCAGCTGTGGCTTGTTCCCAACTCCTGGTGAAAATTAACCCTATTCTAGCCAAATCAGGACAAATGACAATATGGTTGAGTGTTTATGGCTCAGAAACAGGGGAAAGCTAGCAAGGGTGAGATTGTGGTAGACCACCTGACCAGGACAGAAAGGCAGATGAAACATTCTATAAGCAGCTGGGAGAAGTCTTGCAATTGCTTGCCCTTGTTCTTTCGAGGGACTTCAACTTTCCAGATGTCTGCTGGAAATACAACACAGCAGAGAGGGAACAGTCCCAGAGGTTCCTAGAGTGTGTCAAAGATAACTTCTTCACGCAGCTGGTGAGTGAACCTAGCAGGGAAGGCTCCCTGCTGTACCTGTTATTTGAGAAAAGAGAAGGACTGGTGGGTGATGTGAAGGTTGGAGGCTGTCTAGGGAACAGCGTTCTCTATTCTTAGAGAAGTAAGAAGGGGGTGGCAGCAGAACTGCCACCTTGGACTTCCAAAGGACAGACTTTGACTTGATTAGCAGACTGCTTGACAGAGTCACTTGGGAGGTAGTCCTGCAGGGCATAGGAGTCCAGGAAGGCTGGACACTCTTCAAGAAGGAAGTCTTAAAGGTGCAGGAGCAGGCTGTCCCCAGGTGCTGTAAGATAAGCCGGCGGCAAAGAAGACTGGCCTGTCTAAACAGGGAGCTTTGGCTGCAACTTGGGAAAAAAAGTGGCCTGTCTAAACAGGGAGCTTTGGCTGCAACTTGGGAAAAAAAGGAGAGTTTATGGCCTTTGGAAGAAGGGGCAGGCCACACACAATGACTACAAAGATGATATGAGGCTATGCAGGGAGAAAATTAGAAAGTCCAAAGCCCAGCTAGAAATTATTCCAGCTTCTGCTGTAAAAGACAAAAAGAAATTTTCTACAAATACTTTAGCAGCAGCAGAAGGGCCAGGGAGAGCCTTGAGCCTCTAGATGTAGGAGGAAACATGGTGACTAAAGATGAGGAAAGGGTTGAGTTGCTTAATGCCCTCTTTGCCTCAGTCTTTAGTAATAGGACCAGTTGTATTCTGGGAATCCAGCCCCCTGAGCTGGATGACAGAGACCAGGAGCTGAACGATCCCCCTGCAGTCTGGGAAGAGATGGTTGGTGACCTGCTGCACCATATAGACGTACACCAGTCTATGGGACTGGATGGAATACATCCAAGAGTTCTGAGATACCTGGCAGAGGTACTTACCAAGCCACTTTCCATCCATTTTCAGCAGTTCTGGCTGACAGGGGAGGTCTCAGAAGATTGGAAGTTAGCCAATGTGGCAACCATCTACAAGAAGAGCCAGAAGGAGGATCTGGGAAACTACAGGCCTGTCAGTTTGACTTCAGTACCTGGGAAGCTGATGGAGCAAATCATCCTGAGTACATGCAGGACAACCAGATCATCAGGCCCAGTCAGCATGGATTTATGAAAGGTAGGTCCTGCTTGGCTAACCTAATCTGTTTCTACAACATGGTCATCCGCTTAGTGAATGAGGGAAGGGCTGTGGATGTTGTCTATCTGGACTTTTGTAAGGCTTTTGACACCATTTTCCACAGCATTCTTCCAGAGAAACTGGCTGCTCATGGCTTGGATGGGCGTATGCTTTGCTGGGTAAAACACTGACTGGACAGCTAGGCCTCAAGAGTGGTGGTGCATGGAGTTAACTCCAGTTGGCAGCCGGTTACGAATGGTGTTCCCCAGGGCCACTGCTGGGGCCAGTCCTGTTTAACATCTTTATGAGGGGATAAAGTACACCCTTATTAAGTTTGCAGACAATACCAAGCTGGGTGGAAGTGTTGATCTGCTTGTGGGTAGGGAGGCTCTGCAGAGGTATCTAGATGGACTAGATCAATGAGCCAAGACCAATTGTATGAGTTTCAAAAGGCCAAATGCCAGTTTCTGCACTTCGGCCACAACAACCCCTAGCAATGCTACAGGCTTGCAGAGGGAGTGTCTGGAAAGCTGCTTAGCAGAGAAGGACTTGGGGATGTTGATTGACAGCCAACTGAATTTGAGCTGTGTGTGCCCAGGTGACTAAGAAGGCCATCCTGGCCTGTATCAGGAATAGCGTGGTCAGTAGGACCAGTGAAGAGAAGAACCCTGTACTCAGCGCTGGTGAGGCTGCACCTACCGTACTGTGTTCAGTTTTGGGCCCTTCACTGCAAGGACATTGAGGTACTAGAGTGTGTCCAAAGAAGGGCAAAGAAGCTGATGAAGGGTCTCAAGACTAGCTCTTATGAGGAGTGGCTAAGGGAACTGGGGTTGTGTAGCCTGGAGAAAAGAAGGCTCAGGGGAGACCTTATTGCTCTCTACAACTACCTGAAAGGAGGTTGTAGAGAGGTGCAGTTTGGTCTGTTCAATGAAGTAACAAATGATAGGACAAGAGGAAATGGCCTCAAGTTGCACCAAGGGAAGTTTAGATTGGATATTAGGAAGAATTTATATACTGAAAGGGTCATCAGGCATTGGAATGGGTTGTCCAGGGCAGTGATGGAGTCCCCATCCCTGGAGGTGTTTAAGAGCTGTGTAGATGTAGTGCTTAGGGATATGGTTTAGTCAAGGACTTGCCAATGTTATATTAATGATTAGACTCAATGATCTTTAAGGTTTTTACCAGTCTAGGAAATTCTGTGATTCTGTGAAAGATCATAGATACTACATTGCAGTTAAATATGGCCTCTGGCTTTCTGAAGGCACTTTTGAGGAACAGTAAGTAGAGCTTGTTTTTTGTGTCGAAACTACTCAAAGACGTATACAATTCATTAGATATAATATATATTATAAAAATACCAAACTACCTTTCATTCAAGTACGCAGCATTTCTTCATCTCTTACTTCAGTCTAAGCATATGAGAACAGAGATAGGTAACAAACTAGATGGCTAGAAGGACAGGTAATTGAGGGACAGTAAACATCTTCTGTGGCAGTAGAACACTGACGCAAATAGAAATAACATGTATCACTTCTCCTGACTCAGAAAGGTTTGTGAACTTCATTTAAAAATTCACTGATGGGAAATATGAAATAGTGAAGCATCTAAGATTTTCACAGTACTTGTGCAACAGAAATCTGGTTCACTTCCTCCTTGACTTCATGAACTGAGGTAACCTCTGTTATATGTTAAGCTGTCGTGGTCGGGCGCGCAGAGGTCCGACCACCTCCCACAGAGAGAAGGGTTGAGGGTAAATTGGGATATTTCCCCACCAAGCTCGCAGGCGAATATGGAAATCAAATGAGTATTTAATAAGTTTATTACTAAATATATCTTAATAAAACCTTATTTACTCTATGGAAATATTACAATATTAAAGAA
>JAVFHW010055420.1:0-16761 GCA_032159205.1 Eurystomus glaucurus suahelicus | reverse complement strand
TTGGTAGGATGTCGAACCCCCTGCTCCACTAGGAGTTAACTCCTGTTTTGAGTCTATAGAGTATAGACTGTGGAAATACTCTATTTCTCTTTCACAATCTCATACAGCTCTTAGTTTTTCCACCTCTTCCTTTAGTTCAGCCACCATGACCATCAGATCTCTGATCTGCTCACATCTAACACAGGTGTTCTCCCTGCCACCCTCCATATCAAGTGCCAGGCTCCAGCACTCATTGCAGCCAGCTGCCTGAACATCTGCATGCTTGTGTGTGGCCTCTGAATGCCCACTGTTTTTTTACTAGCCTTACTCGGAGTGGTAATCATATTGTTTGTTTGTTTCTTTGTTTCTTTTTTGTGCCACTCCCCCACAAGCCCTGCTGGCTGCGCGCGAACAAGTGAGACAGCTCGCTGTCTCGCTTGCTCATGGTCTGAGTGCCACTTCCGGGTTCACTGCATTTAAATCTGCCGCGGTTTCACTGGGAACGCCCCCAGTCACGTCACCCTCTCGGACTCTCTCGCGAGAGATGCCGACTCCTGCCGGGTCTCTCCCCCGTGCCTCGGGCTTCCCTTGCTCAGAGAACCCCTGTTCACCTCAAAAAAAACTCGAAAAATGGAGGAAAAAGCGCAGTACTCAGCAACGGAGCCTGTCGTTGCCGGTGCCACTGTCTCGCTTGCTCGTGGTCTGAGTCATACCAGGTTGCTCTCTGAATTGATTTTACAGATACCTGTATTATGAATGACAATTTCATACTGCAAAAAAAAATGTGTCTAATGGGAGGAAATTTTATATTAGATGCCACCTTTACAGGCAAAGGCAGCTGGATCACAAACTTAGAAATTAATGACTGGTCAGATGATCATACTTTGGCTATTATTTGTCAGGAAAAAAGTTTAAAATGTATGCATGCTTTTGTTCATAAGTTCATATGTTTCACAAAACTAAAAACCATTTTGAACTAAACAAGTTGAGAGGAAGGCTTTAGACAGAAAATCAAAAAGAACTGCCATGATTTAAATTAAATTTAGGTGGAGGAATCTATCAGAAAAGTAAACTCCCATTAAATTACAGAATTTTTAGTTCAATTCACTGACAGAAAACAGAAAATTTTACTGCTCATGTTAAAGATATTGGTCGTGAATCTGGTTTTACTCCAGCAAATTTCTGAATCTATACAAGTAAAAAACCCCTTATTTTTAATTTAGTGCTAGAAATATGACACTACTTTTGATGAAGTTAGTAGGGAAAAAGCTGAAGATTGAAACACTTTCTTCTGAAGCTGTCAACTTACTATCTTGTATCACCCAGCAATTGTAAATTAAACTTAGTATGATCTGAATGAAATCTCAGTCCTGAGCTTCACGTAAGAAGGCTGTCAGTCAGACTTGACCACTGAAAAGAGAATAGTAAATTTTTGTGCATACCAATTCATGCGAAGCTCGGAAGGCACAATCAAACTTCCCAGTTTTTTTCTACAGAAATCAGAAAAGAAAGCTAAATTTCCGTTGGATGAACAACTGATACACAAATAACCAATGTTCTCTATGAGTTACTTCTACTTAATTTTAGAACAAAATGTTCAGACTTGCAGTGAGGATGTTCTTAAATCTTTATTTTGGACTAAGCACAAGGTTCATACTATCATTAGAAATGTATCCTTTGTAAAAAGGGGATAAGATTTCTGTAAATTTCCTCTATGACCTTCCAGACACAAGCTGCTAAAACTTGCAAGGTTTTTTGTTTAAAGCTCTGCTGCTGGCAGACAATGCAAGGAAACAAATATTTTTGGAGGAGGAGGAGTTGTAACTCTTACATAAAAGCTTTTTTCTGGCCAAAATTAATTACATTAGTTAAAAAAATACATTCTTACTATATTTTTATTGCTAAGATAATGTATTCCAGTCCGCAAGGAAAAATTATCAGCACACCCAAAAATTTGTGTAGGCTCACAGCATTTGGACTGTGCAGCCAGGTTTTGTCTCTCTTCATATGCTACGTAGAGAATACAGAAAAAGCCAACACTCTTATATCTGCCTTCTTGCAAAGAAGTGAAGTCTTTCAAAAGTCTAAGAGTGAATAGATTTGGGAACAATGTCAGAGAGCACCAAGGGCCAGTTGCGCCTCAGGGGACAGAAGCCAGGGGCAGAGCACAATAACAAGACTGACAGGGCAGGGTTCTTACCAGCCAAGCAAGCAGGGTGTTGTGCTGGTTCAGCCATCATCATTTTATGCTGCCATCAGTTGCCTGATCACAACACTGAACTCAGCAACATCTCCTTGGAAGTCTTCTTTCAGACAGTCCTGCCATAAGTTCCTGTGGGCCAAGCTACTCTGCTGCGCACTGTGGTGCCAGCATCGCCTGCTGGACACAACAGACAGAGATGGCTCCCTCAGTGGCCTCTCACATGGAAGGACACCACCAAGAGAGCTCAGCAAGATGCTACTAGCCCCAACAGAAGCCACACCCAACGGGAAGCTCCTCTGGCTGCTCAGCTTCTGGTTAAAATAGCCTTGGGCTTGCCCACCATCCCAACCATGACCACTTGGGTGAGGGTAGAGCCACAGAGACACAGGTAGGCCAGGTTCTGCCTCTGGAACATGAAGCCAGTGGGGAAAACAAAACATTCTGCTAGGTTGTAACTCATTCACAGGTCAGCTCCAACTTGGGGCCCACAACTCTGGCCCCAGCACTTCAAAGGGTCAAGGTCTCTTCTTCAATGGCGAGCATCTGAGGAGGGCTCTATCTGTTCTGCCTTCAATACCAATCTGTGTGTTCCTGAATCCAGCTCCAGAATCCAGCTCCAGAATCTGGTTCCCATTTGCCACTGAGTCCAGTCTGGGACTTCCCCAGTGCCTGCCCACAGCATCAGTGGTGATGCTGACATTACTGACAGTGAGGGGGTTTGGTTTAATATTGGTTTTGTATATATTTGTATATTATTATAATTTTCATAAAAGCTGTTTTAGTTTTCTTTTCCAGTCCCATAAGTCTCTCTCCCTCATTCCCTTTCTCTTCCTCTTTGGGAAGGGAGAGGGTTTAATAGAGACATCTGTCATTTGTCTATTGGCTGGCCCAGCTCTAAACCTTGACAGATGTATTTGGCGCCCAACATGTGGCTCAACCAGTGTTCTGCTAGACTGCCTGAATAGTTCAAATTCTGGTTTGCTCAGCTGAGAGAGTATCAGACTTTTTTCTTCTGAGAGTCTTTAAGGGTTGGAAATTAAAACCGGCCATTTAACTTATGTCATTTCTGAGAGTAATATTACTTCAAGTCTTTTTAGAGTTTGCTTCAGAGTTAAATGCTCTTACATGTCAGGTCTCCTTACACGCCATATGTTTTTTGTTATTGCTTGCTTCTTCTTACTGTTTATCTGAAAGCTATCCATTCTGGGTGCTGGGGGAAAGCCGCTGCTTTGCTGTGGTGTTTATCACTGATTTATGCTATGCTGAATTGGGCAGCAAATGCATGAATGTATTACGAGCATCACATAGTGGATCTTATAACTAAATGTACATTCTGTTTTACCTCAGGAAGTTCTACTTCTCTGCATTATGCTAATCTGACTCCATTAGATTCTGGGATTCCATTACATTGTGAGGCTTGCCAATATGGTTATTACAACGAAAATATCATGTTGTTTTTATTGTCATTATCATTGAATTTATTAGTGATTATTGTGTGGCATCAGATTAAACATCTGTGCACATGTACATGTCAGGCAGCCACTTTAATTCATAGAGTGTGTGCCACTTTTGCAATAAGCAGTGCAGTAACTCAGACTCTGCAAGGTTTCATTACATGCTCTGCAGCTATATCCAAACTCTGAGAGGTTTTATGACATGCATGACATTCACCACTACTATTCATACCTCATGAGCCCTTGCAACAAGCACTGCCACTGCTTCCACTCTGGCAACGAGCACTGCCACTATTGCAGCTCCCACAACAAATACTGCAGCTACACCGTCAGCCACGGTGGCCACTCCAAAGAGCACTGCCAATGCTCCAACTCTGGCAATGAACAGCACAGCTACTCTAACTCTGGCAATGAATACTACAGCTAAACAGACAGTGACTGTGGGCATTCCCATGATATCTGCGCCAGTACAAGTTGACCCTGTGAGGAGAAAAAACCCAAACAAAACAGCCATATTGCAAAAATAGCCTATTACACCCAGTGACAGATGAGAGAAAGGATCCTTCTCAAGCAGAATCATCAGGGTTGGAGTCAGAACCAGATGTGAAAGCTGATGTGCCTGTGACTGGGAAAAAACACCAAACAAAACCAGATTGCCCAGTGTCAGATGATGAGGGAGAGGGCCCTTGAACAGTTCATCAAGGGTGGGGTGATCAAGGAGCAGCTCTTTCCAAAGCAGACCCATTGGATGGGGAGCCATCAGATGCAGAAGTAATTGTCAAACCTTTATCTGTGAAGGAGGTGTGAAATGTGAGAAAGGATTTTAGCCGTTGTGAAGGTAAGCTACTTACCACCTGGATGCTCTGATGCTAGGATAATGGGGCCAATATCATTGACTTGGACAGTAGAGAAGCCAAGCAGTTGGGGTCCCTGGCCAGAGGTACAGGCATTGACCAAGTGCTTCTGAGAAAGAGCAATGCTCTCAGCCTCTGGAGGCAACTCATGTCAGCTGTAAAGACCAGGCATCCCTTTAAGGTTTATATTGAAGGCCACCTAAGCAAATGGACCACCATGGAAAAAGGACCTGAGAAAATTAGCTGTGCAACAGATGATGTATGGTGACAGGTGAGTACTACACCCTGATGCAATACCATGTTGTGGAAGTTTGTGCAGAGTGCACCATTAATGTATTCCCACACGTTTTCAACAATGATCTAGGGAAGAGATGGTGAGGCTCCAGCTGTGACTGAAGTGGCTAATAGAGTATGACAGTATGAAGACAGGGTCTCTGGTTTGCCTACAGGCCTCCGTATCATCTGTGGCTAAGGAAATGGATACATCATTTGAAAAAGTGATTGAAAAACCAGGCAGGAGAGAAAATAGATCCTATTCTTTCCCTGAATGCACCTGTGTTGAAGCCATTAGGAGAGGATGCTCTCCTACAAGGCCAGCAAACAGGAACAGTACATGTCACAATGTACCCTGTGGTCTCTCCTGCATGAGTATGGAAAGAACATGAGTAGATGGGATGGAAAACCTACCTCTGCTCTACAGGCACAAATACACCAGTTACAAGGTTGTGGTGAACTGACCCACATATTAAGAACTTCTGCCTTATTAAAACAGCAAACAAAGGACTATAACCCCCATGAGTCTTTGCTAAAGTCCTCCAGGAAACAGAAACTGGAAGTGGGAAGTCATGTGACACCGACTATAAAGACCCGCTAAAAACCCCGAAACTTTCTCTTTTCCTCCTGTGCATCGTGGAGACCACATTGTCATACCTCGGAGAACCACTGGGCCGTGCCTTTCACCCCCCCTGTTGTTGCCAGAAGAATCGCATTCCAGGAATTCTTAGAAGACTCTGTAAGCAATTCCTATCTCTACGGGTTACTAGGCGACTGCTGGGCACAGAAAGGGAGGGGAGTGCTGTGGCAGGGCTCCCACTGCCTTAAGACTTTGAATACCTCCTCCCACTGAGAAGTCACGCGGTCAGGAGGAGGGAGAAGCCGCCGCCAGCGCAGGCTGCTGCGTCACTGGAGCTGAGTCAAACCAAGCAACAAGGGCGCCGCCAATCAGTGAAACTTGAGCTAAATCGTGCCTCACAAGGCCTCAACAAAAACATCGAGAGACATCGAGAGGAGGGAGTGATTTACATCACACACACACATACCAACACCCACATATAGGTCATATTTTGATATTATCATGTTCTTGTTTGCCCTGTTCTCTTCCTCCCCTGAGGTTTCCTCATTTTCCTTGCGGTGGGGGAGTGAGTGGGTGAGCATAGTGTATGATAGTATTTCTATAGGGTAGATACGGTTTTATGCAAATATATATAGAGAGAGATATATTTCGGTAATAAACTTGTTAAAAACCCATCTGGTCTCCGTAATTGCCTACGAGCCTGGTGGGGAGATATTCCACTTTGCCCTCAATCCCACTCCCTTTAGGAGGTGGTTTGGACGTCTGCGCTCCAACCGCAACAAAGGTAAAATAAAGATAAGAGACAGTAAACTAAAGAGAAGAGACCGAAGGAAGGCTGCTCCAGTGTTTTGTGAGCAGTTTTCTGGTCCGAGTATGGGCCTCAGATCATGGGGGAATGAAAACGTAATACATGCAGTCTACACAAATTCTGCGAACTACATAAACCCTGTGAACCCAGTAAGCTACACAAACCCAGTTAGCTACACAAACCCAGTTGTTAATAGTGAGTACTCAAAGTGCTGGGGCCAGAGTTGTGGGCCCCAAGTTGGAGTTGACCTGTGAATGAGTTACAACCTAGCAGGATGTTTTGTTTTCCCCACTGCCTTCATGTTCCAGAGGCAGAACCTGGCCTGCTGTTGTAGGTGGAAGAAAGAGGCAGGTCCTCCCACAGGCCTCAGCAGGTGGTGAAAGCTGTCTAGCATGAACGCAAACAGTGAATTATGTAGGAACGTGCAGCACCTACAGACAGGATGTTGTGTTACCAGGAACTAAGCACAGATCACCAGTCTGCAGGTATAAAGTATTGTTTTAGAATGGCATCCATAGGGAGGTGAGGAAATGAAGATGTGCATGGCATACTAGAAAGGCATGCTGGAAATTAGGACCTAAGGTCCTTGCAGGACTCCAGGCAACTAACTTCTGATTTGCATGCAGCAGATACCCTGTTTTGGAGGAAGAATTCAGCTGTGTAAACATAAATTCTATCTTGTTACAAAGTTTCTGAGCGTTCATAGCTCTGCCTGGAAAATATTGATGAATAGGATTATGTGGAATCCCAGTATGAACACAAAGCCTCTCCAGTGCCCATGCAAAATCAAAAATATTTGGCTTAGCATGCATATATTTCCCAGTTGACTAACACAATGCAAGGCACTTGCTCTAACCAGAACATAAGGCACTTGCTCCACGTGCATCATGTACAGTTGACATGTAGTGCATATCTAAGCACCGAGTAGTCACATCCCTGTGATTTTTAGTCAACATTTCCTACTTCATGTAATTTCAAGGAAAAGAATACAAAGGGATTCTACCAATGTTGTGTCACTCAATTTACTACAATAAGTTTAAGATTTTTACATAAATATCTTAAAATTTAAATACGGTGGATTTCAAATAGGTCCTTGTAACCCTTACGCTCTCCTTCCTCTACCACTTATCATTAAAATATCAGAGGCAAACAAGTAAAAGAATTCACTGCACTCAGTAAAACTGTACAGGAGGACCATGCCAGATGATTTATCACCTGGATGTTCTCCCAATACTGAGAAGAGGCACTAAGAATGATACTTCAGGAACGATACAGAAAAAATCATTGATGTCATGGAAACAGAAGAAAGAACCAGAGTCCCTCTAAGAGTGATTTTCATAACCAGAAGAAACTGTACTTCTGGACTGATGAGCAGCCTGTGGTAACAGAGCTGCTTTCTAAGATCTGACAAATCAGAGAGAAAAATAAAAGGTAAAGAAAAAGATCTAACAAAGAGGCATTGCAGTACTGAAGAAATACACTCAGGAAATAGCTTAAAGAGGGAGAAAGCCTGAGAATCATAGAATGGCCTGGGTTGTAAGGGACCTTAAAGATCATCCAGTTCCAAGCCCCTGCCATGGGCAGGGATACCTCCCACTAGACCAGGTTGCTCAACACCCCATCCAACCTGGTCTTGAGCTCTTGCTGAGCTCTCTTGGTGGTGTCCTTCCATGTGAGAGGCCACTGAGGGAGCCATCTCTGTCTGTTGTGTCCAGCAGGTGACGCTGGCACCACAGTGCGCAGCAGAGTAGCTTGGCCTATAATAACCTATGGCAGGACTGTCTGCAAGAAGACTTCTGAGGGGATATTGCTGAGTTCAGTGTTGGCCTGTGTGGTCAGGCAAGAGATGGCAGCCTAAAATGATGATGGCTGAATCAGCACAACAGTAGTACCCTTGGAATTAGAGGGGCTTTGCCTCCACCTGGGTGGAGGAGAGGGACGATGTATTTTATTGGACTGTGTGGATTCAATGGCCTGGCATATTAGAACTACAAATGTATAGAGCCCTCGTAGACACTGGTGCACAGTGCACCCTATCATCATTGAATTGTAAAGGGACAGAATCTGTCACTGTTTCTGGATTGACAGGGAGACCTCAAGAACTGACTGTATTGGAGGCTGAAGTGAGCCTATGCATTCTTGGCATAGACTTCCTTAGAAAAAGGTATTGTAAGGACCAAAAAAGGGTATCAACGGGTCTTTGGTATAGCAGCTGTAGGGTCTGAGGACATTGAACAGCTGACTACCTTGCCTAAACTTTCAGAGGAGTTAGCCACTGTGAAGCAGATGAGAGCTGAAGATCAGAAGGTGCAAACTGCTACTAAAACAGTGCATCAATGACAATATTGTACCAATCAAGACTCTGTGGTTCCCATCCAGAAGCTGCTCCATCAACTCAAGAGTCAAAGGGTGGTTAGCAAAGCTTGCTTACCCTTTAACTGTCCTATACGGCTAGTGTGAAAATCTAATGGGGAAAGGAGACTAACAGACTATCATGGCCTGAATGAAATTACACCAGCAGTGAGTCCTGCCATGCCAGACATATTAAAACTCCTGTATGAACTGAAGTTGAAGGCAGCTAAGTGATATGCTACCATTGACATTGCTAATGCTTTTTCCTCTATTCCTATAGCACTGCAGTGCAGGTCACAGTTTGCTTCCTCTGGAGAGGTGCTCAATACACCTGGAATTGACTGCCCCCAAGGTGGAAACACAGCACCACCATTTGCCATGGACTAATCCATACTGCACTGGAGAAAGGTGGACCTCTGAAACACTTGCAGTACAACATCATTGTATGGGGTAACACAGCAGAAGAAGTTTTTGAGAAAGGTAAGAAAATAATCCAAATTCTTTGAGATGACAGTTTTGCTATGAAAAGAAGCAAGGTCAAGGGACATGCACAATAAATCAAGCTTTTGCAAATTAAATAGCAAGATGGGTGTCTCCAGATCCCAATGGACATGGTTAACAAAATAACAGCTATGTCCCCACCAACTAACAAAAACGAAATACAAGCCTTCGTGTGGGTTTCTGGAGTATGCATATTCCTGGTTACAGTCATAGAGTCATAGAATCATTAAGGCTGGAAAAGACCTCTAAGATCATCAAGTCCAATCATCAGCCCAACACTACCATGACCACTAGATCATGTCCTGAAGTGCTATGTCTACATGTTTGCTGAACACCTCCAGGGATGGTGACTCCACCACTTCCCTGGGCAGCGTGTTCCAATGCTTAACCACTCTTTCAGTAAAGAAATTTTTCCTAATATCCTCCCCTGGTGCAACTGGATGCCATTTCCTCTCATCCTATCAATAATTACTTGAGAGAAGAGACCAGTGCCCACTTCTCTACAACCTCCTTTCAAGTAGTTGGAGAGAGCAATAAGGTCTCCCCTCAGCCTTCTCTTCTCTAGACTAAACAATCCCCTTTCCCTCAGCTGCTCCTGCTAAGACATGTTCTCCATATCCTCATCAGCTTCATTGCCCTTCTGTGGATCTGCTCCAGCACCTCAATGTCCTTATACTGTGGTGCCCAAAACTGAACACAATACTCAAGCTGAGGCCTCACCAGTGCTGAGTACAGGGACACAATCACTTCCCTACTCCTGCTGGACACACTGTTTTTGATACAGGCCAAGATGCTGTTTGCCTTCTTGGCCACCTGAGCACACTGTTGGCTCATGCTCAGCCAGCTATGCACCAGTACCCCTAGATGCTCTTCCGCCAGGCAGATTTCCAGCCACTCTTCCCCTAGCCTGTAGCATTGCCCGGGGTTGTTGTGACCAAAGTGCAGGACCCGGCACTTGGCCCTGTTAGACCTCATACAATTATCCTTGGCCCATCAATCCAGCCTGTCCAGGTCCCTCTGCAGAGCCTTCCTACCCTTGGGCAGATAAACACTCCCACTCACTTTTGTGTCATCTGCAGACTTACTGAGGGTGCATTCAATCCCCTCATCCAGGTCATTGATAAAGATATTAAACAAGACTGGGCCCAAAACAGAGCCCTGGGGAACACCACTTGTGACTGGCCGCCAACTGGATTTAACTTCATTCCCCACAACTCTCTGCTCGGCCATCCAGCCAGTTTTTAACCTAGCCAGTTTTTAACCGTACATCTGTCTAAAGCTATGAGCCACCAGCTTCTCCAGCAGACTGCTGTGGGAGATGGTGCCAAAAGCTGTACTGAATTCCAGGTAGACTAGATATACGGCCTTTCCCTCATCCACAATGTGGGTCACCTGGTCTTGGAATTAGATCAGATTGGTCAAGCAGAACCTGCATTTCATGGACTGGGTTTCATCAGGCTGGCTGGGCCTGATCCCTTGGTTGTCCTGCACATCAGGACAGGATGAACTGTTCCATAATCTTTCCTGGTACTGAGGTCAGACTGACAGGATACAAAGGCTCTGAGGCCAACTATACTCCAGCTGAAAAAGAAGTATCAGCAGCATATGAAAGGATGAAAGCTGCTTTAGAAGTGATGGGTACTGAAGCACAGCTCCTCCTGGTGCCATGATTACCAGTACTGGACTGGATGTTCAAGGGTAAGTTTCTTTCCACTTAGCATGCCACCAATGCTATGTGGAGTAAATGGGTTGCAGTAATCACACAGAGAGCTTGAATAGGAAATCCCAGTTGTCCAGGAATCTTAGAAGTGATCATGGATTGGCCAGAAGGCAAAGACTTCGGAATGCCACCACAAGAGGTAGTGATGCATGCTGAAGAAGCCCCACCATATAATTAGTTACCAGATAATGATAAACAATATGCTCTGATTACAGATGGATCTTGCCATCTTGTAGGAAGTCATTGGAGATGGAAAACTGCTGTGTGGAGTACCACACAACAAGTTACAGAAGCAGCTCGGGAACAAGGTGAATCAAGTCAATTTGCAGAGATAAAAGCCATCCAGCTGGCTCTAGACATTGCTGATCAAGAAAAGTGACCAGAAGTCCATCTCTGCACTGACTCATAGAGCTAAACCTATTTTGGTTGCTACATTGTGGCAAGATATTACCTTCTAGCTACAGAAACAAGTTGTAAAAGTGTGTCATGCCCACACACCTAAAAGCTGGGCGGCTGTGGAACATCAAAACAACCAGCAAGTGGATGATGCTGCTAAAGTGTCCCAAACAGACCTACACTGAGAACATACAGGTAAACTTTTTTAGCTTGATGGGCCCATGACACATCAGAACATCAGGGAAAACAAGCAACATACAATTTGCTTGTGACTGAGGGGTGCAATAACTATTCTATACTATAGAACTATACTATTCCACGATTATGAAACATGCACTGCAATCATAGAATAATAGAATCATAGAATGGTTTGGGTTGGAAGGGACCTTAAAGATCATCTAGTTCCAAGCCCCTGCCATGGGCAGGGATACCTCCCACTAGACCAGGTTGCTCAAGGCCCCATCTAACCTGGTCTTGAACACATCCGGTGATGGAGCATCCAGCGATGGAGCATCCACACCTTCCCTGGGCAACCTGTTCCAGTGTCTTACCACCCTCAGAGTGAAAAACTTCTCCCTTACATCTGATCTAAATCTCTCCTCCTCCAGTTTAGAGCCATTACCCCTCATCCTACCACTCCAGGCCTTTGTAAAAAGTCCTTCCCTAGCTTTCCTGTAGGCCCTCTTCAGATACTGGAAGGCCGCAACAAGGTCTCCCTGGAGCCTTCTCTTGTCCGGGCTGAAAAAAGCCACCTCTCTCAGTGTATCCTTGTAGGAGAGATGTTCCAGCCCTCTGATCATCCTTGTGGCCCTCCTCTGGACCCTCTCCAAAAGGTCCATGTCCTTCTTGTACTGGGGGCTCCACAGCTGGATGCAGTACTCCAGGTGGGGTCTCATGAGAGCAGAGTAGAGAGGGAGAATCACCTTCCTCGACCTGCTGGCCACAATTCTTATGATGCAGCCCAGGATACGGTTGGCTTTCTGGGCTGCACTCGTGCATTGCTTGCTCATGTTGGGCTTTTCATCGAACAGCACCTCCAAGTCTTTCTCCTCAGGACTACTCTCCATCCATACTCATCCCAGCCTGTATTTGTGCTTGGGATTGCCTCGACCCAGGTGCAGGATGTTGCACTTGGCCTTGTTGAACTTCATGAGGTTGGCATGGGCCCACCTCTCAAGCCTGTCCGGGTCCCTCTGGATGGCATCCCTTCCCTCCAGCATGTTGACCACACCACACAGCTTGGTGTCGTGCACAGATTTGCTGAGGGTGCACTCAATCCCTCTGTCCATGTCACTGACAACGATGTTAAATAGCACCAGTCCCAGTACTGATCCCTGAGGAACACCACTCATCACTGGTCTCTGCTTGGACATTGAGCTGTTCACTACAACTCTTTGAGTGCAACCATCCAGCCAATTCTTTATCCACTGAATGGTCCATCCATCAAAACCATATTTTCCCAATTTAGAGTCCAGGATGCTGTGTGGGACATTGTCAAACACTTTGCACAAGTCCAGGTAGATGATGTTGGTTGCTCTTCCCTTAGCCACCACAGTTGTCCGGCACTATTTGCCCTTGGTGCAGCCATGTTGGTTAGCACCAATCACCTCCTCAATCAAGCAAGCTAAACAGTTAATACCTTTGTGGTACGGGGCATGATGTTCAAAATGTAAATATGGGGAGGCCTGTCAGATTGATTATGTCATACTTCCTCAAAACCCACAGGGTAAGGGCTACATGCTTACAATGGTAGAAGCAACCACCAGCTGGCGGGACACATATCCAGTGCCCCATGCTACTGCCCACAACACTATCCTGGGCCTTGGAAAGCAGATCCTGTGGTGGCATGGTACTCTAGAAAGAAATGAGTCAGACAATGGGACTTATTTCAGAAACAACCTTATAGACAATTGGGTGAAAAGACAAGGTATCAAGTGGACGTATCATATCCCCTATCATGCAGGAGCCTTTGGAAAAATTGAACGATACAATGAACTGTTAAAAACTACTCTGAAAGCGATGGGGGGTGGAACCTTTAAAAACTGGGAGAAGCATTTAACATAGGCCACCTGGTTATTTAATACCAAGGGATCCATGAATCAAGCTTGTCCTGCTCAGTCAGATCCTTTACATACAGTGGAAGGAGATAAAGTCCTGGTGGGGTATGAGAGGAATTTGTTGGAGAAAACTGTGTGGGTATTTCCTGCTTTGGGCAAAGGCAAACCCATTTGTGGGACTGTTTTCACTCAAGGATCTGCAAGTACTTGATAGATGATGATGAAAGACAGTGAAGGTCTAATACGTACCTCATGGAAATTTAACTCTGTGTGAGAATACTTGATTTAAAGCTGTATAATGTTATCTGCATAATACTAACAGTGTTTCCTTTGTCTTTCAGGATAACATAGTGATGATGACAGGAGCTAGCTTCATTGAATGGCATCCAGTAACCTCCTGAGGTGAACGTGAAATCCATGGGCACAAACCATGACAAATTCTGTAACATCTTTCCTGCCCTGAGAGATTGCTATGATAGATGGAAATCTGCAATCATGAACTAAATAAACTTAACCAACTTTTCTGTAGAAAGAAATCATAAACTAGTGATGGGTGTGACATAAATAGTGTGGAATAAGGAGTGGAATGTCCTGGTTTGAGTTAGCACAGAACTAATTCTGTTCAATGATTTTACTTTTCAGCTAAATCTCTTCTAAGTAACTGCATCTTTGGAAGTTAAGGGCATATTTTTGCAGACAGTGTAAGCCTCTGTACAATCTCTAAGTCTCTCTCCCTCATTCCCTTTTTTCTTCCCCTTTGGGACAGGAGAAGTGTTAATAGAGAGCATCTGTAATTTGTCTAGTGGTGAGCCCAGCTCTAAACCTTGACAGGCCTTCCTGAACTGAGGCGGAAGGAGGTAGTCCTGCTCTGCAGTGTTTGAACAAAAAGGGGATAGAGATATGCCAAAGGAGCTGCTTGTCTAACTGTGGCATGAGCTATTCCATCTGCTGGAAGAGTTGGCTGTTGAGAATCGTGAAATTCTGCGAGTGTAGAGCTGAAAGCACAAAATGCCATGGCATGTCTGCATTGTGTTCCAGCTGTTCCTGAGGCGAAGCTGCCTGCTCCTGAGCTGCCTGCTCCTGATCTTACCCCCTCCCTTGTAACAGTCTGTCCAGGAAACGAGTGAAGAGCCTTCATCTTCACTTCTACCACCTTGATCAGGGCAGCCTCTAGCCTCATCCTGACTCTCATAGATGGAGACATTGTTGGAGACACACAGCTGGAGATGCACTTCTGAAAAGAGGTACTCTATACCTCTGCAGCACTGGTCCCAGTACCGATGCCTGAGGAACACCACTTGTTACTGATCTCCACTTGGACGTCAAGCTGTTGATCACAACTCTTTGAGTGCAACCATCCAGCCAATTCCTTACCCACTGAGTGGTTCATCCATCAAATCCATGTCTCTCCAATTTAGAGACATTGTTCAGGACAGTGTCAAACACTTTGCACAAGTCCAGGTAGATGATGTTGGCTGCTCTTCCCTTATCCACCAATGCTGTACCTACATCATAAAAGACCACCACAGTTGTCAGGCACAATTTGCCCTTGGTGAAGCTATATGGGTTAGCCCCAATCATCTCCTCATTTTCCATTGCCTTAGCAGAGCCTTCAGGAGGATCTACTCCATGATTTTGCTGGGCACAGAGGTGAGACTGACTGGTCTGTAGTTGCCCAGGTCTTCTTTTTTCCCCTTTTTGAAAATGTGGGTTGTTTCCCCTTTTCCAGTCAGTGGGCACTTCACCAGACTGCCATGACTTCTCAAATATGATGGAAAGCAGCTTAGCAACTTCGCACACCAGTTCCCTCAGGACCTGCAGATAGATCTTGTCAGGACCCATGGACTTGTACACCTTCAGGTTCTTTAGATGATCTCAAACCTGTTATTCACTTACAGTGGGCACACTCCCAGTCCCTGCCTTTGCCTTCTGCAACTTGGATGGTGTGGCTAGAATTCCTGCCAGTGAAGACTGTGGTGTACCTCAGCCTTCTCCATATTCCTTGTTACCAGGTCTCCTGTTTCCTTCCGGAAAGGGCCCACATCTTCCCTAGCCTTCTTTTTGTCACTGAAGTACTTGTAGAAATTTTTCTTGTTAGCCTTAAATATGTTCTATCCCCGGCCATATTTAATTCTACCTGGGCTTTAGCTTTCCTAACCTGATCCCTGGCTGTTCAGACAACTTCTTTCTATTCCTCCCAGACTACCCGTCCTTGCTTCCACTCTCTGTAGACTTTCTTTTTGCATCTAAGTGTGTCCAGAAGCTCCTTGTTCATCCTGGCAGGCCTCCTTGCCTGCCTTCCTTTTTCTTGGGACACATTGCTCCTGGGCTTGGAGAAAGTGGTCCTTGAATATTGACCAGATTTCTTGGGCTCCTCTCCCCTCCAGGGCTTTATTCCATGGTACTCTACCAAGCAGATCCCTGAAGAGGTCAAAGTTTGCTCTCCTGAAGGCCAGGGTGGTGAGCTTTCTGCACACCCTCCTTGTTTCCCTAAGGATCTTGAATTCCACCATTTCATGGTAGCTGCAGCCATGGCTGCCCTTAAGTTTCATATTAGCCACAAGCCCCTCTTTATAGGTGAGATCAAGGTCCAGCATAGCACCTTTTTTCATTGGTTTCTCTACTACTTGTAGAAGGAAATTTTTGTCAATGCATTCCAGGAACCTCCTGGATTGCTGGTGCCCTGCTGTGCCATCCTTCCAACAAGTATCAAGGTGGTTGAAATACCCCATGAGTACCAAAGCCTGTGAACACAAAGCCTCTCCTATATCTGTCTATAGAGGGCCTCAACTGTTTGGTCTTCTTCGTCAGGTGACCTGTAGCAGACCCCCACTATGATACCAGCTTCCCCAGCATTCCCTTTAATCCTGACCCTCTCAGTCAGCTCCTCATCCATCCCCAGGCCAAGCTCCATGGATTCCAGCTGATCATTGACATAGAGGGTGATGCTCTCTCCTCTCCTCCCTGTCTGTCTTTCCTAAAGAGCTTGAAGAGCAGGGAGGTAAGAATATGACACATCATTTCCACCCTGAGCTAGGAGTTAACTCACCTAGATTCCTATACAATGTCCATGAGTCTATAGGAAACAGAAGCTTTTTGTGTTCTGTAGTACACTCACCTGAAAAAAACTCCTATGTATTTGTTCTCAGGACTCTGAATACTATGCAGTGATAACCCTGCAGACAAGTCTGCAGTGCTGACCGTACGGTTCCACTGGTGTGTCTGCATTTGTCTTACACTAGAGGAAAAATCAAGTGAAAACAGAGCCATTCAGAAGAGCAAAAAATAGTGTATTCTGTCTCAAATTCCTTTACTGTCAATTTATGTAACAGAAACTCATAATTCTGCAGAATATGTGTATGTACATACCTGTATAGACAGTGAAGGAGAGGAAGAGAAAGAAGAAAAATAGGGAGAAGTTTGGATATACTAGCTAGACAAAAGATAAAGGACTCCTCTATGACCAGCTCCCAGTGATCATCTAGCCGGCAGCCTAATTAAGTAGCATTTCTTAAGGGTCAACACTGAGGCTGACAATTTTTAACATTTTCATCAATGACCTGGAAAAGTGGAAAGAAGGACCC